>JBBPOM010000227.1:0-36318 GCA_038091455.1 Leccinum uliginosum
GGTCTACGATTCCTCCCTCCTCGGCGATGGGTCTTCCTACCCCTCTGATGCTAGCACAGGATTCCGACGTATATTGGATGTCATGGTGGACCCTGCTGTCACGACGTGTATAGCGGCTGCCGGAGAAAAGGCGAGGTCGCGTCCGAGATGGGATTGTGCGGTCTTTGTGTTAAATTGCCTCGCCTATCTGGAGGTGCATATCTTTTTTTTAACCTTGCGCTTCTTGTCTACTCGCACTGACGCTCAGAACTGCACGAGAAGAATGTGCTGGAACCGTTTTTATTTACGCAGGACAAACTGAGGGAGGTTAGGAATAATGTCAAGGAGAGGGTGCGATCACTCGAGGACGAGCACGTATGTCATTTCTTTGTGTCGTCTTTTGATCCGAATGCGTTCAAACTGTCATCGGAAACATAGTACCAAAATACTCTCAAGGACGCCTCGCTCAGCGACGCCGTACGAACGTTGGAGACGAAAGATGCCGCGGTGAGTTTTCTGCGTCATCGTGTACACCACACGCGTCGCATCGCTCAATGTCTTTTTTTTTTATATCGCGAATCGTCTGTCTGCTCATTCTGCGCCGTCTTAGACCCCACTCGCCCGCCTCCCAGCGACCGAACCAGACGCACTATCCAAATCCCTTGCCAAATTCTCCCTCTGGCTCTCGACGCCGGACGTGATTTCGTCCCCACGTCTCTTCCCACTCTCGTCGTCGCATCTTGCGGGGCGGGTGCATCGGGGTGCGCTGAGGCGGCTCGTGCGCGCGTACGGCGCTCTGTGTGATGAGGTGCGGGCGGAGAGCGCGCGGGGAAGATATGTTGCTGGGAGTGTGGTTCTTGGGAGAGAGCGGCCGTTTGGGCAGGTGGAGTTGTTGAGGCAGATATTTGGGCTCGAGGACGAAGAAGAAGAAGAAGAAGAAGAAGAAGAGGAGGAGGAGGAGGAGGAGGAAGAGGAGGAGGAAGAGGAGGAGGAAGAGGACTGTTGATGATTGGTATTGATTCGGCTGCGAAGCGCGACCAAGAAGAGAGGCTATCTCGGATTCGTTTGCTGCGCCCGTCGGACGTTCCTCTCCGAGAATTAGGACCGCGTAGTATGACCCGTTCTCGGGATCACGGCATTGGACGAACAAGGCGTACGATTATCTTCCTGCCTAAGTGACTGCCTATGTGTGGGTTTGTGGGTTTCATTTCTAATCTGCTTTCCTGATCATACATGATTCTCGGTTATTCGCTCTCACTGAGCCTGTAATCCCCCATCATGGTTTCATCCTCTCAATGATTGGCCTGTTTCGCCAGGTACTCCTGAATGGCATCGACAATTACACCGTGATCGTCTTCCTGCTTCAAACCACTGACAACAATCACGCCCACGATTCCATCTACGTTCTTCACGCGCACCGGGAATCCTCCTCCATGACACCCATAGGTGCTCGGATCTGCCATCTCGAACTTGTCCTTCAGCGATTGTTGCACGTGTTCTCCCTCTTTCATGATCTGCGTCCGCATCCGCAAAGTCGACGCGCTCCACCTCAGCACTACTGCCTCTTTGCGCTTCACCCAGTGCATATTGTCCGGCTGAGTGCCCGGCTTCGAGGCCGCGAAGAAGAGGATCTGGGATGAATTGGCGTTCGCGACGTAGACGACGGCCGGGCGAGCATGCTTTTCTCGGCAGGCATTGCGGATGAGAGTCCCGATCTCCCAGGCGACATCGCTGTTGAACGTGGGGAGCACGCACGCGTCTTCTTGGGCTTTGATCGATTCGACCTGTGTTTTCCCAGGAGTGTGAGTAGTGTGCTGGGCGTAGCCGGGCGAGATACGCACTGTGAGCGACATCTTCTACTTTAAGTTGTCCGAAGGACGACGACGGCGTCACCGAGCTTTATACGGATGGAACTTCCGGAATCCGGTGATATCAATCCGACCAAGCTCACACAGGGTTGTGCACGTGGACGTCTTCCCGGAGCTTCAGCAAAATGATCTTGGAACAGAGGACGGCAGTGGACAATCCAGCGTCACGCTGGATGTGCACAGGCAGTGCTGCTCATGTCACACTGTGAGCACTCAGTGAGCATCCTCTTTGAAAGTTTGAAAGTTTGAAAGTTACGATTTTGCAGGTTATACTTTATTGTGTACTTGTAAAGTTCGTTCAAGTGTGTATGATATTCATTGTTGTCGCCTTGGCTAACCCGGTCGGCTTGTCGACCCGAAGCATGACACTCAAGTAGAGTCACCACCCGAAAGTCCAGACACATCCCACGCTACCTCAGTCACTGGCACTGACCTGCTAGCATCGACTCCAGAGGATCACGCCATACACTGCAAGACGTGCGTCGACAACCAACCTGCTTCCACAATGAAACGCTCGAAAGCAAGGTGTTGATGGGATCGCCGACTCACTGCCCTTCAACTATCGGTCCATCGCCCGCGGCCCGCTCCGCTTGCACTGGAGGCAAACTTGCTGATATGCACCATCAAGAAATAGTGCTCTCGGCTGAATCCGCCTTGTGAGAGTAGTCTAATTCTGTTTCAAGCTCTTCATACCTGTTTCAATGATCCGAATGTACTTCGTCAGTTTGGTTGTTATCCGGTTAGTTCCGAGACGTGATGCCATCCCGATATTTAAGTATTTAAGTCAAGCGCAAGTTAGGTGCTCCTTCACATTTGCTACCCAATGTTCTTAAAGGTGGTCACAACCATTGCCGTCACAGTGACTATTTTTGTTCTGGCCGTCCAAACACCTGTTCCTCACGGGGAAAGTGATGGTATAGCCATACCACTCACGAAACGCTCTGATACCGACGCGCGCGAATTCCATGTTACATCGCATGACGCGTAAATGGACCTTTGGTGTCCGCGAGCATCGTTTTTGCTCACACGTTTGTAGCAATATCATTCGTGGGCCAAGTGGCATGGATGGTTCCGAAAGGACCACGGGGACACACCATCCTTCTGCTGTACAACGTGACGGTTCCGGCGCTGGCATCAATCTGGAAAGATCCATGAGCGAGCTATGGTGTGTGACCATTTACATCGGCACTCCTCCCAAGCCCTTCACCGGTAAGTTTTTCCGTGCATTCGTGACACCCACTCACTCTATCGCTATCTCAGTCCAGCTCAACACCGGTTTCAGGTAAGTGTTTTCCGTCAGTACCATTCCACTCTCTGGTCTTATTCGAGTCAGCGATCTCTTTGTCCCAGCCTCAACCGGTGATCAGAACTGCAGAAGCCACCGGAACCTCTGGGATCCCGCAACGTACCAAATCACTGACTCGGACATCGATTTAGATTTTACAATAACATTTGCAGATGGTAGGACTGCCAGTGGTAAACAATACATGGAACCTGTAACCATTGCTGGTTTTACCGTAAGTTTTCGCTGCTGTTTGCGAACATCATCACTTCCGACCAATAAATAGGTAGACAGTCAGACCATCGGTGTCGCAACAACATACTCTTCAACTCTGGAAGCATCTGTGTTTGCTCCAGATGGTGTACTGGGATTGGGTTTCCCGTCTTTGGCCCAACTTCATTACCGGAGCCCTCTGCTTCACACCCTCTTCAATGAAGGAAAGCTGTCCGAATCAGTGTTTTCACTCATGCTCACCACTGATGGAGGCGAGCTGTACGTCGGCGGAACGAACACAGCACTTTACTTCCAGAGCACTCTCTTCTTTACCCCTGTTACAAATCAGGTGAGCACAAACACCAGGTGGTATGGACCCATGCTCAGATTTCCCTTTCAGATTTCCTGGCAGCTGATGATAGATCACATTCAAGTCAATGGAAAGAATATTTTGAGCAATGTACCCGCCATCATCGACACTGGTTCCAACCTCATTTATGGTGATAGCCAACGAGTTCTGGCCCTGCACCTGGCGGCTCGCGGCTCGACAGCAGGCTTTGATCCAAATTCGCCATTTACTTATTACACCTGTGAGTAACACTGTGTTTTGATTGATCTTGGTACCTTTGATTGACTCCCTGTAGTCCCATGCAAGACTTTTCCCCACGTGACCTTTATCATTGGTGGAAGGCAAATTACAATGGATCCCAGCGTCCTCAACAAGGGACGGGTTGTCCTTTTTTCGTCAAATTGCTTTAGTGGAATTGCGGCTTCACATGCCAGTGCGGAATATAGTGAGATTCTTCTATTCAGCATTCCCTCAGACTCTTCCCATGCTGACTGGTGAACCCGACTAGCTTTGCCATGGTCGGTCGGGACCATCTTCCTCCAGCAGGTGTATACCGTGTTTGATTTCAACCCCCGATCACCACGGATTGGATTCGCACGGCTTACTGGTGCTGTCAACGCAGATACGACGTAATACGCTCAGGCTATTCCTAAGCTTAGCTAAATACTTACAAGCGCGTTGAGGCCTTCGGATGTCGTAGGGAAAGCGACAAATCTGCTGCTTACTACTACTGCCACTGCGCTGGCGGCCACGGTACCTGCATTCGATACACACAGATTCACGGTTTGTTGCTCCGTATCCTGCGCGAGTAGCGAAATGAGTCAGTCATGACTTCTATTTCTCCGCTCTCAAAAATCTGCAACGACAACATCAAAAGCTGTCTCCAGAGGGTAGGCATACCTCATCTACCACAAGTGATGGCGTTGAGATGGGTCCTCTTTATTCCTCCCTTACTTACTTAATCGTCTAGTATTCGCCCTTCGATTCCCTCCAAATCGAGTGTCAATCTGGGCCCATCAGAGAACCAAAAATAATCTTTGTGCCACGTCACACCCCATCTTTCGCGGCGGTTTCGCCGTGTTCAAACATCGAGGCGACCTGGACCTATCGTTGATCTTCTTGCACACGCTACGTACATGCTGGCGATGTGGAATCCTTTCTCGTGGCTTGGGATGCAAACACGCATATGACTCGCCACTGTCACCTTCGTGTTTGATAGTGATATTTACTTATCGGAGGCCCGGTTTTTAGGGGCATGAAACGACCGGCAGTGATGCAGAAGAGACTGGCTTCGAAAAATTAATTCGCGCCGCCGGCGTATACGATGGACTTTAATGCACAACGCGCCGATGGCTCTACTTCGGAATCCTTTCAAAAAATCTTCTCATTCTGGAATCTCGACTGCTATGGAGTAGGTTTTCGCTTCGATGAATATTCAGACATGATATCATCTTTTTATTTTCGCATTGCAGGCCTGTCCTGATTATTTACCTGCTGTTTCAAGTAATTCTCACGATCATGGCACATGGTCCTCTTTGAAGCCCTGGCCCTTCGAGCGCCGTCGGGTTTCATTATGAGCGGCCCGGGAATCTCAGTTGCCATCAAACTCACATTTAGGCTGTGACTCACATTATGGAGATGACAATTGGAGTGCAGGTCATTTTAAACTGATGTCTAGCTTCAATATGTGGGGTTGGCTTATTTCTGTGAGCTCATGTTGCCATTCCACCATCTTCCGAGTGGTCGAAGCTGATAGGGCCCGGTTTTGAGTGAAATGAGATTTTAGAGTTAGTGACTTCGCGTGTCCCGCCGGTACTGGTGATTTCCAACCTCCTCGAAACATCAAAGGAAGGTCCGCATGAGTCCTGCGAGCTCTCGAGCTTCCTGTCACAATCTCCGACTCAAGTTTCGTAGGGCCTGGAAGGCGCCCAACAGATGTCTCAATGAATTTTCCATTAAGATCCCGATGAACATCCGAAACGTCCTGGCTTGAAACGGTATAACACTCCAAACTAGGAAGGATATTATCCGGAATGAAGACACGAGCCATGCTTCAATGAACGTTCGAACGTTGAACCTAAAATGGCACACCTGATTCGCTTGCAATTTGATATCACGCCTATAGCAGAAATGCATTGCCAATGCAGAACCACGATTGCTCAACAGTTATGCCCCCCTTTGTCCTGCTGAACTACTCGAATACTGGTCGTTCATGTAGCCAACATTGATTGCAGCTGTTAAGATTGACTATTCAAAGTGAAACATACTTAATAGGGCTGTGTATGATCCAGGATCAATAATCTGATTGTGGCCAAGACGCATGTCTCCACCGCAGGATCAGCAGGCACATATACGGAAAAGCCGTCGGGGCCTCGATTAAATGACATTCCCTCAGCCAAACTCTAGCCCGTCTCATGCATGCGCTCCCTTATCCCACTCAAGGTCTTCGTCGCTACCACGGCCGTTGCCGCACTGACGCATGCGGCACCTGCGTTCGATATACACAGGTTCATGGTACGTCGCTCCACCTCTTGCAGAAATAAACGTATGATAGTTGGCCGTAGACTTCTCCTCTGGGAGATCAAACTCCCCCACGCATTTGCAACGACAACATGAACAGCTGCCTCGAGAAAGGTACGTACGGCCCACCTCTTCTGTACCGCAAGAGAAGGCATGCGGAGATACTTATTTGATCGCAGAATGTCTAGGGTCTTTTCCCGGCCCATCCGGGATCATTGGGCTATGCACATTGGGCACATACGAGGGATGCCCTTGCGCGGCGAGTTCAGCCTTTATGCCCAGTGATAATTGGTTGTATCAATATGGGTAACCGGCTATTATCGATTTGTGGATTATCAATGTGGTGCCGTCAGTGATTCAAATTCATGGTAGCATGATATGAAACGATGTAGAACGACACACGCAAGAAAAGAAATATTGCCATCCGTCTGGCGTTCGGGAGCGAGACACCCACAATTGCGAGGGAGCACCTGTACGGATGAACGAGGAACTGATTGATTTGTTTCGCAGTATGATTCCTATGGTGATGGCCTTTTGATCTTACTGTATACAAATGACGTGCCACGGAGCACATCTGAAAAAACCTGGAGATTTAGAGAACTTGACCGGTGACCTCTCCCGGCGATATTTGGGCCGCGATCGGGAAAGGACCTTCGTGGTAGAGTCTCGCGGTGTTCATCATAGAGCAGTGACGGCACGAAGTTGAGCTTACCTTTATAGATGAAGGAAAAGGAACATCTAGTAGCAAAAGTATCTCCCTCGCATAATAAGTAGTAGACGAGCCAGGAACATGCCGCAGGTGATGGATTCGGGCTCGATGCGTTCGGGCGGTGACTGACGAGGGTGTACTAGCTACATCTTCAAGTGCCATTGGCAGTCCGCCGTCGAACGGCGTCGATCTGCGGGCCATCCTGTCCCCCTCCTGCAAGTTTCCGTCAGAACCAGGCGCATTGTGGGTAGGCATCCGAGGCACGCCGGGGAGGCATTCGGGGCAGTGGAATCCCCTTGACTGGGAGGGTCAAAACCTGGACGGTACTCACAGCAGCAGTTACCCTTCCCCTACATAATGGCCCCAACTCCAGAGGATCTCTGAAGATGAATTGATATGTTAGGACCATGGCACGAACGATCCAGGACCTTGAGACATTCATATGGACTGAGATCAACTCACCTAAGTGCCCTGGCCCGGACTCGGACTCGGATCGTAGTAGATTTATGTTCTTTTGGTCCGCTTTCCCACAACCTCTATTGTAAGTACCTGGTCAGTCAAGTCAAAATAAGCGTCAACACAACGCGCGTACATACGCGCCGGGTTATGCTACCCTCTCGCTCATCATATAATGGTTGCATCAACGACTGAGCAACTAACAATACTCGCAAGTACCACCGTCGGTGAGTAGCTCACCACACGGATATGAATCCGCATAAGTCACCGATCCGACGCCATACGCCCAGTCGTCCACCCCCTCGTCCTCTTGTCCGTGACGGACCACCATGCGCGGTCCATATCCCGCAACTCGTCGAAACGGGTCATCGGCGTTCTACTAGGGCAATACAACGGCAAGACCGCTAATGTAGCCAACTCGTTTGGGATACCGTTCGAGGAGGACGAAAAGGACAGCAAGACGTGGTTCCTGGACCACAATTACATCGAGGGAATGTATGATATGTTTAGGAAGGTCAATGGTACGTCCTTACCTCCTGTTCCATGCAAGGAAATACCTTTTCACGCGTTTGTTTGATTAGCTCGAGAACATATGATCGGATGGTATCACACGGGGCCAAAGCTCAGAGCATCGGATCAAGAGATAAACGACCTCTTCAAGCGATATATCACCAAACCCGTCATGGTCATCGTCGATGTACGACCCGACACGGTCGGGATCCCCACTGACGCATATTACGCCGTCGAAGAAATCAAAGACGTACGCCGGTCCTATGTTTGGTTGCCTCGTGTCCATGACCAAGTTTTCACAGGACGGCACAGAGACGCGCAAAACGTTCCTCCACGTCCCCTCTGCAATAGAAGCTGAAGAAGCCGAAGAGATCGGCGTGGAGCATCTTTTGCGGGATATCAAAGACTCGACGACGACGACCCTTTCCACACGAGTAAGCGAACAGCTCGCATCGTTGCAGGGTCTCCGGTCTCGATTACGTGACGTACACGCTTACCTACTCGACGTTGCCGCTGGAACGTTGCCCGTCAACCACCAGATCATTTACCACCTGCAGGATGCGCTTAATCTGCTCCCGGATCTCAGTGATCCCGTCCTGACCCAAAGCTTCACGTCAAGCACGAACGACCAATTGTTGGTGGTGTATCTGAGTACGTTGTTGCGGGCGGTGATTGCACTGCACGCGTTGGTGGACAACAAGGCGACGATTGGGCGTGCTGAGCTGGAGGAGAGTGTGGATGACAAGGAGAAAGAAAAGAAGGCAGTGAACGGTGAAGCGAAGAAAGGCGAGGAAGGCAAGAAGGAGAGCAAGGAAAAAGGCAAGTCTGATGGAGATAGGGGTTTGTAGACCTGCACGTGTCAACTCAGCACGTGTACCGTGTGATTTCAACTTTTTTTTTTCTCTCTCTCTCTGTTTCTGTCCATTGCACTTTGTCAAAGAAAAGAAAGAAAAAGTACGTTTGGTCGCCGTCGACGCATAACTTTTTGCTATTTTCATGCGTGGCATCCGCTCGGATGAGCTAGTCGTGCGATTATTTCCCCCTAACGCCCACTCTTTCAGGTTCTCTCTTCTGGTGATGTCGGGTGCCCGTGGATGTTTCAACTGTGGAGGTTGTGCGTGGTGTTTTCGTGTTGCTCGTTTTGCCTTTCCCCCCCTTGACTTCGGGTCGCAATCCGCTTAAACCATGCCAGTCGGCCATCAAGCTGCCAGCTGCCCTAAAGCTGGCACGCCTACATGGTAATGTTTTGATCTCCGCTTTGAGACGGTAGGCGCTCATCATTGTCGCTCGTCGTCTCAGCTACAATTGTGAGTCTGCATCTACCTCACCAACGGCTACGCGGTCATAAGACATGACGTGTAGGTGGCATGGAGGGTCACGTTTCCCGCGATTGCACGATGGAAGCCAAGGCCAAGTCTTGCTACAAGTGTGGTCAGGAGGGTCACATCGTGCGTCATTCTCTCATTCTCCTTGCTCGCTCTCGCTTTGCCAGAGCGTGACGTATACTCATTGTTTATTCGCATAGTCGCGTGACTGCCCCCAGCAGGGCGGCGGCGGCGGTGGCGGTTTTAGCGGTGGCTGGTCCGCCCCGGGTGTGAGCTCCGGCGCGGAATGCTACCGCTGTGGTAAGGTCGGGCACATCGCTCGCGCGTGTCCTGAAGCTGCTACCAACTCTGGATATGGTGCCGGAAGCTACGGTGCTTTCGGTGGTGGAGGTAAAACTTGGTGCGTACATGCCTTCATTGTTTCGTGCCGAACGTGCATTGTTGATGGTCCTCTCGTTGAACAAAGTTACACCTGTGGTGGCGTAGGCCACTTGTCGCGTGACTGCGTTCAAGGATCCAAGTGCTACAACTGTTCTGGAATCGTGAGTTGTCGCGTTCTCGTGTCAAGCGTGTGCGGTCGTGTTGACGATCGATGTTCTTGTCATTACTTTGCAGGGACATATCAGTCGGGACTGCCCTCAGCCGCAGAGGCGCGCTTGCTACACATGTGGCTCCGAGGGGTGCGTCTTTCCTTGCGAGTTCTATCTCCATTTGCTGAACGGAACTTTGACAGACACATCTCTCGCGACTGCCCTGGCGTTGGGGGTGCAGAGGGTGTTTAACGGGTGCGCACACGCGACATCCCGTTCGCTTCCCCTCCCCCTCCATTCCATGCTTTCCTTCTTTGTACTGCTAGTTTGCAAATGTGCTTCCCTTTTCATATATTCTTTTCCTTTGCCCCTTTCCCCCCTGTGTGCTCCGTATCGTGTTCGCCTCGTCCTGTTTATTTCTTGTTTCACGATCTCGCCTTTTCCTCATTTTCTTGATGTCATGTCTTGCATGCCGCGTTTAGCTGGGTACTGTTGCTACGAGTACGCATATGAACGAGGCTTTCAAACAACAAGAAAGATCGGCCAATGTGAGCGCTTGAGTGACTGGTAGCTATGAGTTGGTGTGGGATCTGCAGATACGGTTAGGAGATATTAAATACTGAATTCTCTCCCAGGTGTGCCTTTTTCCTACAAAACTGAGAGAGTCATTTTTGCTTCACGGAACACGTTCCGGTTGCAGCCGAACGCCCTTTCTCACGGCTGCTAGGAATTTTCTCGTAGCCAAATCCGTTCGTTTCCGCTCAACCAAAAACATTACTCGGTCGACTCTCTCTCTCTTGAAATGCAGGCCCTCCGTATAACCCGTCCCGCACACCGGCTCGCACTCAGCCGCCGTTTCACCGCCGCCGCACCCACCGCACCGTCTGCCGCCCCCTCGTTAATCCCTCTGAGCAACGTCGAAGCACAATGGGAGAAGATTTCCAAGGCTGACCAGGTCGTCGTACAGAGACAGCTTGAGGAGATTCAGAAGAAGGACTGGAAGACGCTCTCCGTGGACGAGAAAAAGGCGGGTACGTCGGTGGTCCACGCACCATACATGCATGTATGCACCACTCACTCCACTCACTGGTCGACACGGACAGCTTACTACGTCGCATTCGGCCCACACGGTCCTCGGACCCCCGTCAGTCCTCCCGGTCAAAGTCTTAAAGTCTTCATTTTCACGATGGCCCTCGTCGGTGTTGCCGGTCTGATATCGTGGGGTGTCCGATCACGGGGTCAGTTACGCCCTCCTCTTTGTCAACTCCCCTGTTTGATACCGTACTCATCCATCTGGTGGACGGACTCTTTTTGTTTTTGACCGCGCGATCGAACGCCGTGCTTATTTTGTTTTTGTTTAGCTCCACCACCACCTAAGACGCTCACTCGAGAATGGCAAGAAGCCTCAAATGAGCGTGCGCTTGAGCAAAAGATGGATCCTTTGTCGGGTATGTGTTCTATTTCCGTCCTCATTCAACAGTGACTCACACGCCCGACCCCTACTAGGCATCTCGTCGGAAGGCTACAAAGGCAAGGGTTTCGTTCAGAACTAGTGCTAGATCTGGAGGGTTGCTTTGGCTGGCCCTAGAGTGGTTGCGTCCTGACGTACTTTTGCGCGCTTTCTCCCTTTAATGCGTGTAATTAGAAACGAGAGGGCCTGCCAAGGCGGGGGGTTAGAGGAGAATGATGTTCTCTCTCTGTCACTGTTTTTGCTTTATAGATATTTGCGCGATGGTCTCAGACGCGTGCATACATCATCACTCCTATCCTCCGTTGCGCCGAGTATAAGCTTCCAGTCACTGGGCGAGAGTGTGCCAGACCGTCGTCTTTTTTCGTAGTGAAGTAAAGGTGACGATACAGGAACGAAGCGTGCCTGGTTTGCACGGTGTAAAATGTTCGCCCCCACGGAGCACCAGACCTGCGATCACGCTCTCCATCGTACGAATGTTACAGACAAGATCCGGAGCTGTAGATGAGATGTGTCCCTACCACGTCATGCCTGACGCATATCCACCTCGTCCAATTTGATCCTCATTTTCATCGTCTTTTCCAACCTCAAGAAGAAGACTGTGGAAAGAGGGTTTCGTGAATGTCGCAATAGACTGCGTGGAGGACCGGAAAGTATGGGAGAATATTCTGTGTGCAAAAGTGTGATGTAAGTAGGTGTATCGTCAACCGGAATTCGGGCGTAAAACGTAGTGTGAATGCAACGTACCTCGAACACAACGTGCACCTCTACGATGCTGTCCGTGGCATCAACAGGCGCCGGCGTGAGCGGGTGCACGGTGATTTCATCCTCCTCCGAGACAGCAGTAGCCAACATGGAGGCAAGCGGCCGCTTGCGCCGCTGCAACGCCGCGAGATAATACCGGACGTTCCACCTCCGAAAGCCCTCGTGGATGATGACGTCCTCGAGCGCTGAGAGTGGAATGAAGTGGCGCGTTACGGAGAGCGAAAAGGGGAGCAGGGGGTGGCCACGGTGGGTTTCGAGCTGTATGCCGAGGGTGGGGAAGACGAGGAGGGATTCTATAAGTGGGAGTTGAGATCTGTGGAGGAAACGAGGGCAAAAAGTATGTAAAGTGACGATAACGCACCATGCAGAACCTGGGTACAGCGGGCCCAGACGAGCCAGGTCAACGCGATGCCAATGCCGAGAACGAGAACGTGGTGGGGCACGGTCGCGAATGCGGGTATGGTGGTGGCGGGTACATGACCCCGTCCCCCCGCCTCTTCTTGTGCCTGCCGCGTCAGTCCGCGTCTGCCACACGCTCGTGAATCACAACGACGACACGAACCTTGAACCATGCACGCACGACCAAAGCCACCAAGGCAATCATGCCTGCGTCCACCCACGACCAGGCACACGTCCCACCCACGATCCGCCCGCTCCCGTCACGCATCATCCGGTAGTGTGTGATCCGGTACTCCGTGAAGACCGGGTGGCGAATGACGGTGAATTCGGGGTGTGTATTGGGCAGAGGGCGGGTGATGTGCATGCATACTAAGTCTTTACAGCTGTTTGCGAATGTAATTGCAATCGCGGGATTTTTTTTATTTCTGTTCCTAAAAAGGAAAGCCCCTCCAGCGGGGTGCCCGAGTCCGATATTGAGTGAAGCCAAGATCAAACCGACATCATGGTGAGCAAGGATGCCAATCCGACTGAGAAGGATGACACAGAAGACACACGACCACAACTGAAAATCAAGTTCTGGGTTCCAGATAGCTGGAACAGCCCTGCCAACTCGGAGCACGGACTTGGAACTTGGACTTCAAGAACTTGAACGTGCCTCCGACATGAAAGGCACCTCTCCAGAGGTCACAGACAGCTTGCGCGGAAAGGTACGTGTGGTCGCACCCTGCATATATTCACATTTTTAGCAGTCGAAAGCACAACGACACACTAGTAGTAGGCAATCATGGCCCGGGCTTCAAGGACTCGGATTCAGATTGCGAGATCGTTCAGGACAGCAGGGCTCCTGTAGTGAAGCGAAATGAAGGACCTGGAGGTAACTGGAATGATAGTAATAAGACGTTATTTATTCGATGGTTGATCCCCAGGTTCGTCCAACTCGCCCAAGTTCATCCATTACCGTACCACCGCATACAAGCGAAAGGATCCCATCGACAACTTTTTGGATGAGGATTCAACCGACGAGCTCAATCTTACCAAGCCGGAAATGAAGAAGGCCCGCCGCGACACTGTTCCAAAGTCAAATGCTACACGATCAAGACCTAACTGTGACGAGAATCCCAAGGAAGACGCTCGTGAATTCACTGTCTATCTCCAGGTATGGTCAACTGTGACAACAACTGAGCCAAAACGACTGGGGAAGGGTGCAAAAACAACTACGACAACCTCATCCATCAACAAGGGACCATTCAAGTTTGACACGTCCCGTTCCTTCGCCGAGTTTCAATCCCAGCCTGAGGTTGCTGCTGTGCTCCCATGTCGGGTTGCACTCTTGCCTGTGTCGAAATTTGAATGGAAATTCGACAAAGAAGCTCGGAGCGCCCCACGAAAGAAGATAGCTGATGTTGCTGGCTATGAGGCTCTCGTCGATGCGATCAAGAAAAAGCGAGCAACGGAGAATGTAGTCGTTTGGATGCATTTACCTAAACCTGCAAAAGAAGAGAATGTAAGTTCAAATGTTCCTGTCATCGGGATGCTCACCTTTGCCTCATAGGATTGGGACACTGGGAAATCTGATCATATCGACCATCCATTCGACTTTGATGAAGAAGATGATGCGGTGGAGTCAACTAAGGGACTTATTGTAAGTGTAAAATAACACTATTGGTTGACAATGATCTCAGATTTGAATGCGAGGCTGGAATGATGGAGAAACGGAGCACTGCTCTTATCACGCTTGAAAACAAGTATCCAGTTGGAAATTTTCCGATGTTTCCAGACAAACGGATCTGGCAGAACAAGTTGACGGATAGTTATTTCGAACTTACTCGGATCCGTATGAAGGTATGGGCAAATGGAATCGTAAGTAACTGCTTCGCTTCATAGAAAGAAAAATTCTCATTTTTTGATGGAGGCATCAAAAAAGGCTGACTTATCAGCACCACCGACATGCTCCCACTTTACAGAGGATAAACGAATCAAAGTACCAGTTGGTACTGGTCCTCCTGGACCGGCTGCTCATGAGTCAGGTTCCAATGGCATCCGAGTCGAATGTTCCAGCAGCCAATATCCACCCTTTCTATGTGCCGTTTCCACCTACTGCCAGTCACGGTGGATATCATCCACACCATCCCCAAGGCCCTGGGCCCTACTATATGCCACTCTATAACATGCCACCGACTCAGATGTTGCCAGGCCCGCCACCTGCATATCCTTACCCGTATCTACCTCCGCAGTACATGCCCACTGGCACTGGAAGCAGTGGCACAATGCAACCACCCTTCTCACCTGGCACGCCCAAAACTTTGCCCAACATATCACTTGCTGAGTTCTGTGCGGAGTATGGAATCAATGAAAGTAATCAAGCCAAACTTGCAAAGCTCGAGTATCAACCAGGAAATAGAGATGTCGAGCGACTCGATGAGAGGGACTGGTGAGATATTGCATCATTCACTAGGTTAGGTTGGGAGTCCTTTTTGACTGCTCACCATAAATTTTGCACAGCAATGGTTCGCTCTCGCGATGTCTAGATACCATTCATATGCATTCAAGTTGTACACCGTGACTTTATTTCGCAGTTTTCCTCCCTTTTCTTGATATGGTATCATGAAACATAGACATTGACCAGTGTACTAGTAGGGCTAGTACTTGCTACTCGACAATATAGCCTGCGTGTTTGAACCAGTTCACAGCATGCTCAGGTGTAATGCAGCTGGTTGCCTCTAGAAGTGATTCGACCGGATCCTCAATCTCCCGGAGTTGATGAGCATACCTCCGGATATATGCTTTGACTTATAAACCCACTGCAGTCAGTAGATAGTATGATATGCACAGAATACATAGCAAAACTCACGAGCACTGAAGGATTCCTCAATCGGAGTGAGATCTGGCGAGTATGGAGGTAAAAAGAGTAATATGCAACCTAGGAATTTCCGGTCAGCTTCATTGTTGTTTTTCTCGGCGGAACTGACCTGCATCCTCAACCAACTCTCGTAGTTCTGGACGGTGATGAATACGACAGTTATCCAGGACTAAGACTGAGTGAGGTTGCGGAAACGGATTCATATCA
The DNA here is from genome assembly GCA_038091455.1 of Leccinum uliginosum. Classification (NCBI taxonomy): domain Eukaryota; kingdom Fungi; phylum Basidiomycota; class Agaricomycetes; order Boletales; family Boletaceae; genus Leccinum; species Leccinum uliginosum. The sequence continues at coordinate 15,441 of JBBPOM010000227.1, forward strand.
GGTAGCTATGCATACAATCAGTTTTCCGATCAACACACTGAGAAGATGTTATGAATACTCACAACCTCTTCAGCAATAAAGTCATAGAATTCGTCGCCATCGTATGAGCCGGGGATAGCCTGGGCAGCGAGATAACCTTCAATTGTCATTGCGGCACATAATGAAAACCGGTCTCCACGCGCAAAGACATCAATGATATGCGCTCGTTGGCCACGAGGTGCTCGTCCATAATGCCGCGCATATGTGCGCTCGTTTTTGCTGGTCTCGTCAACGACAACAAACTCGGAGGCATCACTGACAAAGCTGGTTTGAAGCATCTCTTTGAATTCATCGCGTTGAACCTCGTTACATTCCGCCGCCAGTTTCCGGAGGATTTTGCGTGTGAGTCCAGCATCTTGCAAGTTCCGAGAGAGTGTAGATGGTGTGATCATGATGCCATGCTCGACACCTAGCCAGGCACAAGCCTCGTCGAGAAAAAAGTCTGAGTCTTCAGCGAGAAGCCTTTCCAGTGCAGTAAGTGCTGCCCTTGTGAGTAATCGTGTGCGTCCAATGAAGGGGGACTGTGGTCGTCTCACAGCACCATGCTCCTCAAAGATCCAACGCCAATAGTAGCAGCTACGTTTCGAAACCTGAAGAACTGCACAGATGTCATCCACAGTCCAACCGTGATTCCAGAGGTCCAGGGCACATTCCTTGATGTCGTCGCTGATCCTTTGGTTGCCCATTGTCGTGAACTCTCACTCGATATCGGACTCGGGCACCCCGCTGGGGGCTTTCCTTTTTAGGAACAGAAATAAAAAAAATCCCGCGATTGCAATTACATTCGCAAACAGCTGTAAGAAGAAGGTTCAAGTTGCGCTGACTCAGCAACAACATGCAATGACCACGTCATGCGTCACACAGGGGTCATTGCATTTAGTAGTTCTCTGAGATCGATACAAGGATGCTGGATAGTGAGAAAGGGACTGCATGCAGAAGAATCTGCAATGAAAATTTAGGGAGGGTGTGAGAAAGGAGGTAAAACACTCACAGAATGACAATATGACACGTAGATTGCAAAATCTTTGTTGCAGATCGGCAGATCATCCATCATCAATGTTAGGGATGAGCATGGGTATGGGTAATCCACATGGGTTGTGGATATGGGTATGTAGTGGATGGGTGTTTCCAACAATTATTGGGAAGGATGATGATCTGGCCAATAATTGTTGGAAACATTTGAATCATGCTAGTAACTAAGTATCAGGATAAATACCAAGGCATCTCTGTGATTTATGAGAGGCATTGGAGTATACAATACTGGATTGTCTTAGTAGAGATTGAGCAATAGGAACTTGAAGTGAATCAGAGGGCTATGTTCAGAGATGAGAGGTTCAAGTGGTGCAATGGGGTTGTAATATGACACCTAGACACATTTGGACTACTGATCAACCATGACTCATCCATGAGATGGGGTGGTAATATGGGGTGAAGGAAAAGAGGTCAAGGAAGTGGTGGAATTGTGGCATGGGAACATTGGTGAAGAGGCCATCAGCATAGCATTATATTAATAAGTAGATATTTAATGGTATGGAATAATCAATAGAAGGCACTTCAGATGTCATACCAAATTGATATTACTAGAGAAGGGAATATTATAGAAGAGATCAAAGAGCTACCATTACCAAATAAATACCCAATGCTTAGACAATAGTTGAAAATCATGATGTTTAGTAGATATCCAATGATATAATAGAGTGATCAATTGGAGGTATTCCAGATCCAAATTGATATTGCCAGAACTTGGGGGGTAAGGAAAATAAAAGAGGCTATCACTACCAAATAAATAGCTAATGCTCAAGAAATAGTTGGGATATGTTGAGTTGATATCTAACTAACTTACCTGATGGATATGCTCAAGAAACAGTTGGAAAATATTTAGGACATCTATATTTTGATTTGTGGATGCTGATTAATATTTGCAGTATCTATCTGTAATTCATCTCAATAGCTTTTTAAAGCTATTTACAAGCTTTCAATAATAGCTGTGTGAATGCATACTCAGTAACCCAGACCAGGATTGCAGATGCAGAAAAGGGATAACATAGGTAAATATTGAGATGAAAGTCTGAAACTACCCTGACCTCACTGTTTTCAATCATGGTATTGAAAAGGACATTATTAAAACTTGACATTGAGATCACTACAAGAAAAAAACAATGTCTGAACTTGAATGCATTGCATGAAATATTAGGTGAAAAGTTCATGGATCAGGTAGATTATATATAATACATACCTTGCACTTCAATTGTGGATGCAATAGTAATAGTGGTCTTTGGTGGCCTTTTCATTTTGCCTTTAGAACCTGAAGGCCTATCCTTTGACTGTCCTACTTGCTAATATTGTTTTATAGGCCTTTCAGTGATCTTTTCAGAGCTCCAATGCATCTGGAATGAGAGGTAAGGAGGATGGCCAGGCTTAACATAGCAGACATCTTGCCATTGGATGATTCCTCATCTTGGTGTTTACACTTTTGGAATGATCCAGCACCAGCACCTCCACTTCCACCATTATTATAACAATTCTTCATGTCTACAAAGATGTGTTTCATGCAATGTGATTCTGCATAGCAAAGTTGTGTATCATGTGTATTATCTTGTTTGTCATCTTGCATATAGGCCATTGGCTTCCATTTTTTTTTTAAAGTTGCCTGAAGTGTTGTAAACACTTCTTAGAGTACCATTTTTTTACAGAATTTGCAAAATCGCTGGATGTGCATATCTGAATTGTATGCCCTTGTGCAAACTGGGCAGTGGATAACAGTAGTGTCCTTGTATAGTGGTCGTGGTTTATTCAAGTCAGGGAAATCACATCAAATATGCACCCACAACAATGTGATATAATTTCTTCTTTGCCTTTCGCTTTGCATTTGTATTTGCATTTGCATTTGCCTGGGCCTATACCTTCCCTTGTATCTTTCCCTTCAATTCTTCTGGTACTCAGTCTATGGACCAGCGCTAGAATAATGATGATGGTGCTATATTGTCTGTGTAAGGAGTTGAATTATCAAACTTGACAATGACCTCATCTGCTATGTATAATAATATGTCAGAATTATCAACATACAAATATAAAGAAGTTTCAATCATAGTCTTTACATTCAATACATGGTCCTTCTATGATATCAATTTTATTGGCAAGTACAAGTTCATTGAATGCCAAGCTGGAATAGAAACTAGAATGACATTAGTAAGGTAAACAACTGGCATTCTGGTGTTCAAATCATATTTTTCCCCTTCAGGTCTTGCTTCTGATGGAACCAATAGACTAGGATCCAAATACTCATTGATTTCCAATTGTGCTGTTTTACACTGTTGATGCTATTCAGTTTGAGTGAGGGCAAAGGCTAACATACCATCTTCACTCTGATATCTCCTATTTGGGCTTGCCATAGGTTACCATTAAATGCCCTAACTATTACACTGATTCAGATCAACAGTTGAAAGTCTGCTGCTATGCTACCAGAGAGCCAGGCGGATGTCCGCTACGCTATTGAAAAAGCATATTGTATTGTTACACGAACTGTGGACACATTGGAGATATTTGTACAAACAGTTTACTGTTGAAATACGAGCATTAGAGCACTAATATAGTAAATAGTTCACACACTTGTATTGTATAAAGATAGCTCAGCAGCGTCTGAGTTTGAATAGGAGTTCATTCTATCTTTCTTCACAACCGCAATGTTCCTCTCATTTCCAACCTCGTTCTATACAATGTAAGTCTTTGAGTTACGCTTCTATCCTCTCAACAGGTTATGAGCCCCAAGCATTGTTGCTGCATGTTTACATCAGCAACAAAGCTCGAAGAACACTTATATCTAGAACAAGTGAAAACCTCGTGGTTACAGCCATTCCATCTTGATGCGGAAACGCTCAGATGTTGAAAGCTATAGAACGATGGCTAGGTACCCCCGTCCGAAAGGATGTGACACCAATGACGCCAAACTCCATACCTCTTTCCATGGGGAGACCATGTCTCTTGAAAATGATGGGACTTGGACGTTCAGCGACGTGGTCTTATTTGCTTCCTTCTCAAATTTTATCGAAAGGTTCATGCTAACGCCCACTCCCAGATTCACCATGTCAACATCCATCTACAAAGACATCGCCAAGCTCAACGGTAGTAACTACCGTCGCTGGGCTCGTGAAATGATGGCAGCCCTGCGCTCTCAAGGTCTCTGGACCAAAATATCTCGTCCCCGCCCCTCCTTCAACATCGCCTACACTGTCCATGAAGGCAAAGCCGACGTTCAACGTCACCGACCACGCATCTATGAAGAGTGCAGTGATGAACAGAAGGCCCTCTTGGACAAATGGAATGATACCGACGACCAGGCAAGCGGCGTCATTGCCCTTCGCATGGAAGCCCACATCCATGCCTCCTTTGACCTCTGCGACAGGAAAGCAATCATAGAGCTCTGGCAAGCCATCAAGGACGCCTACGATGCCCCCTCCATTGCTTCCGCTTACACTGAGTTCAAGCAACTCATGGCCCGGGCGCTCACCATTCCCGAAAACAATCATCCCGCCACTGCTTTTGCTAAGATGCAAGGGCACTTCACCACCCTCAGCAAGTTTGAACATGAAATCCCCGAGAAAATCCAGAACATGATGGTGCTTGCCAAACTCCCTAAATATGCCGACTTTGCCGCCCAAGTCATCAACAGCAAACCCTCTGGCGACGAGCTCGATGCCATCACCCTCACCATCATAGAATGAATGATAACAGCTGCCTAGCAGCAATATGTCTCCAGACGCAAGCCCAACAATGATGGTGGCCACAGAGCCAACAAGATATCTGCCATCAAGAGGAAGAGTGAAGAGGACTCCACCTTTGATGATCAGAAGGAGGATGGTGGTAGCAAGGATGACGAGAAGAAGAAGCAGCGTCGCCAAGGCAAGCGCTCCACTGAAGAAGAGCAGAAACTTGAATGAGGCAGTCGCCGTGAGCGTGCCAAAGCCAAGGCTGCCGCCGCCAAGGAGCTCTCCGACAATGAGAGCAGCGCCTCCGACACCGCTCTTGCCCCCGCCAAAGCCAACAGAGCTAAGGCCTCTTCCTCCTTCATATTCACCAACATGATCTGCGCCTCCATTATCATCGACTCCACCTCCAAAGAGGCTTCTTATCCTGTCTGCGATGTTCGAAAGAACTCGCACACTGTAGGTGCTGCCCAATATGGGCCCCCAGTGTTTCCGCATGGCGCAGACAACCGCTGCCATCTCCCTCGCTAGACGACTGGAGATCACACCCACAGCAGAGACCATTCGCCGCCTCGAGCCCATCGCTACTCGATGCACCCCATGGGAAGCAGGTTATCCTTTCCCCTCTCCCATCACCTCCACTTCTTGCACTCTTCTTGAGTGCCTTGAGAATACCGAGCATCTTGAGCTCACCAGTTCAACACGTTTCGACCACTACGATATGGTCATGGCAGGTGCGGACAACATGGAAGCCTTCGGGATCCAGGTTGACCACTCCATTTTAGATCTCCCCACTGTCCCGGAAGACATTGAAGAGATGGATGATGACTGTGTCTCGTTGGGGGATGCCGAAGAACGAGATGAGTATCTCTCTCATTTCTTCAATGATGCAATCGTTGAGGACATGTGGTACGCCCCTCCTTTCCTTTGCCTAAACTACGCTAATGCTGCTGTGTGGACTCTTTCGCCGCAGATACATAGTTTATATCGCGCTTAGACTCTTGTAGTAGATAGCAATAAATCTACTACTTTCTCACAAACAATGTGCAATGACTCTAAAGGAAAGGGAAAAGCAAAAGCAAACCAACTGCCACCTGACATGTAGTTGCTTGACTCAGGAGCATCCTTACATTTTACATGTGATATCGATGACTTCTCCGAATACCATGACTCAGTACGAAAATTCAACCTACTCACAAACTGCCAATGGGAAAGTCCCCATTCTAGGCATTGGAACTATACTCATCCAGTACAAAGGCACCACTGTGCGACTGTCACCAGTCATTTACATGCCCACATGTAACACCCGATTGATATCCATGGGGACGCTCTTACAACAAGACAATTGCCTAATTCTGAAGGCGTCGAATGGATTGATCGAATTCTTCGATAAATGTTCAAGGAAAATAATACTATCCTTCCACACACATGGGGACACCATGTATTGATTATGTGCACCAACCATCCAACCCCAGAACCGATGTATTTCACTTGCTTCTGTAGATTACGATACCATGCACAAACGAATTGAGATCAAAATACTGACTCAGAACCCCATATGCCTAGGATGCGAGCTAGGCAAACAGCCAAATCGCCCCTTCCCTCATAGCGAGACACGGGCCTCCACTCCCTTTGAATTGATTCACGCTGACCTGAAGTCTTACGAAATTGAATCACACCATTGATACCGATATGCTGTAGTCTTCCTAAATGACTATACATCCTGTGCTTGGGTAAACCCCATTAGGTCGAAGGACCAGACTATTAAAGTGGTCAAACACTTCTTTGCCTATGTCCACAACCAATATGATGCTCGTATTAAAGGTTGGATGTCTGATGCAGGCGGTGAATTCACCTTCAAAGCCTTCGTCAACTATATGAAAGACAATGGCACTCATATCTATCAGTCCACTTCATATGCACATCAACAAAATGAACGTGCTGAACGACTGATACAGACACTTTCCGATAAAGCATAGGCAATGAGGTTACATGCCTGCCTTCCCCCAAATACCTGGGAATTTGCGTTAGATCCAGAAGGTTTGCACAAGGGAGTGCACGTCGCCTAGCAATCTTGTATCCATCCTTGGAGAAAATTGGTATTTCATCACCAGACATGTCATATGTTGGGTGTTCTTGCAGATTGACCAAGATGCGTGACTCATCCTCATCATGCTTATCATATGCCTGAGGGTTTTCTGCGACAATTTGACGGATAGGTCGCTTAGACCATTCGGTAACATTCATAAATCTGAATATAACAGTCAGTGTTGTCATCTTGCTAAATTGAGTGACAAAGTTCCATACTCAACGTGTGTTGCCAGAGAGAAACTGAATGATTTGATATACTCATGCTGCCTGTCCTTTTGAAAGTTGCATCGCTCTGTGGACACTAGGCCAGGAAGGAATATTGGTTGATTTTGTCCATATCTCATTGTGATGGCAATCAGAGTATTTGTGGTCAAGAACTCATCTTGTTTCCAGGCATTTGGTGCATTCTCGACCCATGCATCCCATTCATATAAGAAGTTGTCATGTAGGCGGCTCGCATCCAATAATCTAAGTTCGATCTTTCTGCTTTGTTCTCCTGGGCGCCCACTAAAATAAACACAGAGTTAATGATGTGCACTTCATGTACACAACGATTTGCGCAGGAATCATCATTGCGTACTTCATTGATCCATTGAATTGCACAAATGAGACTTACAAGAGTTCATATGCATCATTTATATCTTGCCATGTTAGCGCGTCTGGGTATTCAGGATTGCAATGGATGTCTTGGACTCTCCAGTCGGCTAACATCTTTGCGATAAACAGCATAATCATCATTGAATGCTGTATGTCCATGGCAGTGGTTTGTGCAGGAAGAACCAGCCGGTAACCCGTCACATTGAAATGATGGTCGTCTTGTAACCACTCATTTAGTGCCATGACGATCCAAACTTGTTATTGATGAACCTTTCCGATATGCATGGGTCTTCCATGAGGGTCGAATGGAAGCGTAGAACTCTTCCCCTTTGGCCAGAGTCGTCGGATCATGAAGAAATCTAATTGAAAGCTCCAGGTTTGGTCTACCTCGACATTGGGTAAAAAGGAATCCAATCCTCTCCGACCCCCAATATACATGACAAAGTCGAGGAAGTGTGGACCTGTCGCGATGACTGTGTTGGAATCAGTGTGATCAACGTAATAGTCATCTTCAATTAATAATCGATGACGTCCGGAGAGGGTACCAATAGCACGCTGTGTGCTATTCCTTTGATGACATAATTGTAATTTGTTGAAATACAGAGTGGATGGGCAGCGTGAATTGAAGAGGGTGACATGATCACTTGGTTGACCGTCTCCATGTCCATACATTGCATGCTGGACTTCATACTGAGATGGTGCATCGTCAGCATGGAGAAGTTCTGGGACAGCTGTAACATCGAAAGGCTCGTCATGTTCGCCATCATCGTTTGGCAAGCTATAGTAACAATATGTGAACTGTTATATCACATATTATGTAGATTGTGCTATAGGACTTACTCCTCATTCACAAAGTCGTCTAGTTCACTATCTGACATGGCAAATCTGGTAAAGGAGGGGATGAGATGATAGCAGATGTGGCAGAAAACAATGTGAGTAGTTCAACTTGTCAGTCTGAGCGGGTTCCTGAACATAATATGAGCAAATTATTTGTGGGAGTCTGTAGCAGTGATGCTATGTCTGTTTTTGTACAATTGATCAGAGGTTCCCACATCACCCCAATAAATCCTTCTATATGCTTTTCTCATTGCTGGGATGCATTGTGAGGCTCTACTCTCTTTATCTGATACTTCTAGTATGTATTTCCGTTGTTTAACACATTATTGATACATCTTGATATTTCTTTAGTGAATCGTAATATATAGAACTATGTATGATATATACATTTGTAAGTTATTATTCAATTACAGTAACAACTCTATAGATCATCTTAGTTTATCGTCATATAAACAACTATGTTTTGCACAAATCTTTAATTAGGTGATTTGTGCAGAAATGCAATGTCTTGCAGGTGTGCCAGTGAAATGTATCATATATGTATTGAATTGAATGTGCGCAAAACATTGATATGTTGAAGTGCGCAGGATCCACATCCTAAAGGTAGCCTGAAGGTAGCTGGAACCCTAATCCATTTGCCAAAATGTTGTAGAATCAGCCCCAGATTGGTTGTCATGACTCCTTTGACCAATGTTCTCATGACTTGCATGTGCTCTTCCAACATAGCTTTGGCAGCCTAGAATAAAATACATATTGTATCAGCTTTGATTGACATGGATTGACAATCAAAAAATGAAATGACTTGAATTTGGACTTCAGATATGGTCATAAACTAGTGCTGTTTTATGCTGTGTTTGTACTTGTTTGGCAAATACCAAATTAGGAAGGGAGTGGTTTGAATTCAAGAAGTGAACGACCAAATATTTACATGCTCCAAGGCTTAAATAGTAGATACACTGCTTATATAAGCATAATTTCCCATGATCTACAAGTCCAAAACATGATGATATGATACAATCGACTACAATACGATGGCAAGAATTTCCTCGAGATCCATCATTTCCTCTAATCTCTCTTGCAAGTCTAGAGTGCGCCAAGCATTCAAGTATTTATTGAACGTAGGTTCATCTTCAAAGCATGCCAATTGATTGCAGATGGAAGCCATGGCTGGTTGCTCTGGTAGACTTGTGATCCACAACATGCATTCATGTCCATGTGGATGATTCAGCTCTGGCTTTCCTGTCACCCATTCTACAGCCAGATAGAAAATGCCTAAAAAGGCAGGCAGAGTCTGGATGCACTCTTTGCCATTGCTTTTAAACATGTCTTGATAACCCTTCCAAGAAAAATCTAAAGTCAATGTAGCTTATTAGTGATATCGGCATTTAGTCGGACGTGTATTTTTACTGACCTTGAATTGTGTCCTCCTTGTCAGTCTCAAGTCTGAGATGTGAACATTGACGTGGATCCTTGCTGCCTTCGCCTGCTTCATCTATCGTTCGCTTGCACGACGATTCAGATATTGCGGAGCCTAAACCAATATTGTCGAGAATGGTTATCAGGCATAAACTAGCGCTAGTTTGTGCTGCTTACCTGCTTGCCTTTGATTCACATTGTTGGACCCATCATCATCATCATTGTCCTTTTTCCCTTCCTCCACTTCCTCTTCTTCATCGCTAGTTGTGATGAATTCTTTCGATTTTTCTATGGCAACTAGTCAATACAAGCTAGATTGAATCATCAACAAAATACTTGCGTGCAGCCATTTGAAGCCTCATGCTAGCAGCATGTTCTTGATGGCTTGTGGTAAAGATTTTAATCTTCTCGTGTACCGTCTTACGAGAAGCTTCGAGTTCTGCCTGTTTGGCCTCCTTCAACTTTTCGGCCTCCCAAATGGTCTCCTTTCATCATTGTATATTGGCATATCTTGTAGTTTTGATATGGCCTTTCCAAGTGGTTTTGACGTCCAACGTAAGGTATTCGCCTGACTCATGACTTCAGGTAGTTCGATGGGATAATGCTGGTTGATCGACGCTCTTGCTTCTTCGGTATCTGGTGGTGTATATGCTATCGTGGGACTTTGTTTTTGATGGACTACCAGCTCTGAGTATTTCTTCAGAGTCTATGATGTTGTTAGTATGATTTATCGATCATGGTTTTGTGGTACTACTTACGTCAAGCAGCCGATTAACGTCATCAAAAACTTCTGGGATGGCCATGCCATCATAACCAAGTTCCAGATCTGCAAACAAGGCCAGCGCTGCAATGTGTTGCATTTTTCGATGATTATCTTGTCGTATTTGTAGGTACGCCTGCATATGAGCACTTTGATTTCCAGCAGTTTCTGTGTCATTCAGTGCCAAAGCACCATCTATGATATCCATCGCATTTTCGTCGATAGGCTGCTTGACATAGTTGTCATATGGCACCCAAGCACCCTCTATGTTGTTCTTCTTCATCGTCGTGGTAATAATCTTGGAAATGCAGTCGCGCATTCTCCAAGCAGATCCAGTTGCCAGCAACTGCTTTCGTGCCTTGTAGCTAATGAAGATTGAGACCAGTTTTTTCATGATCGTGTCGGGTTTTTTGATATTTTTTTGCATCAAGCCATTGGAAGCTTGTATAGGCCAAAACATCAGAGATGACATAGAGTAGATCATTTTGATCTTGACTGTCATCAGAGGCATGCTTGTTCAAGCTAGGCATTTCAGGCATGGTCAAGGGCTGACTTGGATATTCTTTTTCTTTCTTCTTGGGCGCCAAGTGTGGATGCTTCTTGAGCAGTAGCTCGCGTGACTCTTTGATATAGGCAAACAACGTCTTTTGGAATTCCTTGTCCTAGATTCGTGTCCAGTCGATCTCAGATCTGGCTTGCTTGTGAGCGATCTGTATAAATTTATGCATAGGAATCAAATCCTTGTGGCGATGCTGGAATAGCTTGCAATACAGCTAGACACATAGATGAGCTTGCACAAACTAGTGCTAGTTTACGCCATCACTACTCACATGGTTAACTCCTGAAGGATCATTGAATTTGTGCAAGAAATATGATTGGACGCCACATAGATGATCATGGTATAAGGTTGGCTTTTGATCTGTTCCAACAACAGCCATGGGCTCAATCCAAAGTGCCATCTTGGATAACCATATTGAATCAGCCAACTTGAAATATATTATAATATATTAACCAGACTTATCTCAGTTATGGCATGTTCAACACTCTTGAGCTGCTCTGTGAGGGATAACAAGAAGACCTTGTTTGGGACAGGATAGAGTTGAAGCAGATTATTCGGGTATATTTTATTGAAGAAACCACAACTCAATGCTTTGAGTTTGGCAGGCATGGATCGTATGATTGCATCATGTAAGAGATTGTTGGTGATTCTGGAATTGGTGAGACTATCTCTCTCCACCTCAGCATGTCTGATCATGGTCGTCCAATAGTCGCTCAACTGGAGGTTGTATTTTTTTCTTTCTGATATTTCGATGCTGCCAAAGTACTCAATGGTTGGAATTTTGGCAAATTTCTCCTGGAAGAATTTAACATATGTGTCGGTCCAGGAGGTGAGGTAGGTGTCCAAGACGTGGTAGGCTTCTAAGGATACTGGAGTTTCGAATTCTGCCTGGCATCCTTTGTATTGATTGATGAAGAATTCAAGTTGTTTTTCAGTGCTCGTCTTGTCTGCACAATCCTTGAATGCAATTGGTGCACCCAAGAAATTGAAGATGCACATGGATTGCTGTACAACATGAATCATAGCCTGTATATTGAAATATTAGAATATTCTTGCAGATTGTCAAACTGGGTTACTTACACCACCTATCACTGAATACCATGAGCTAATATTGCGGATGCTGAGTCCTGTTTTTTGATTATCGCGACTGCGGAAATGTTTGAGCTGGAATAATTTGAACAACTCTGAAAAGAGTTGTTCATCTCGGAGGATCCGGCCAAGTGTAGAGGTGTTCAAAGAGCCAACGCTAGTCAACGCAGCAGAGATATACTCCTTGCGAGCTTTGGCAGATGAAGTTTGAAGTAAAATATTCATCAAAGTGTGGAGAGAGTTGTTTTCACTGGCAGTATCTTGATGTGTGGGAAGTACAATGTTGGTAGACATATTCTGCAGAATCAAGGCACTCTGTTTGTGAGCATTGATGAAATCTGAAATCACAAAAAGCTGATTAATTTTTTTTGCTGGCATAAACTAGCACTAGTTTACACACCTTCATCCAGGAAGATGTGATCTACCAAATCTTGAACTGGAGTAGTCTTGATCTCCTTAAGATTAGACTTGAATTCCTTGACCTGTGTTCAATATAATTGAATAATATATTGTTAGTGATGGCGTAAACTAGCGCTAGTTTATGCCAGAGTACTTGCCTTCTTGGACTTTGGAGCAGCTTTCGCCTTGCCTTTGCCCTTGGCCTTTTTGGCCTTGTCCTCCTTGTCCTCCTCCTTGTCACTTTGACCATTGTTGTCTACATCCTGCATTTCCTCGTCACTGTCAGTGGTATTTTTCTATGGAAAAATATAACATCAGCATAAACTTGCGCTTGTTTGTGTCAACTATCCATGCTTACATTCTGGTCCATCTCCACAGCAATGTCATCTACATCCATGAGGTTACTACCACTAGCTTTGTTGGTATTGTCGAATATGGCAGTATCCAGCTTTGTTTTTTCCTTGATAAGCATAAACATGCATTAATTTATGCATGCAGTACATACCTCAACATTGGCACTAGCCTATGGAAATAATAGTGAATCAGCATAAAATAGCGCTTGTTTATGCTCTCAATTACTTACCTTATTGTTGAGTGTAGCAGCAACTTGAAGGTCACTACTACCACTTGCCTGGAAGTTGTCACTGGACATGACAGTATCCAGCATCTTTTCATTTGATGAGCATAAAAAAGCGCTATTTTATGCATGCAGTACATACCTCAACATTGGCACTAGCCTATTGAAATGATAGTGAATGAGCATAAAATAGTGCTTGTTTGCACTCTGCTTACCTCATTGTTCATGGTAGCAGCAACTTGGATGACCTAAGTTGAATGGTGAGCATAAACAAGCGCTAGTTTGCGCCATTCAATAAATTTACCTTGGCCAAAAAAGTGTTGTCAATGTTGTTGGACTAGAATAATTAAATATCAAAATGTGTTGGACAAAGTAATTTAATTATGTAATTTACAGCCATTGGATTTGTTTGAGCTTGTTTGGTTTATTGTCCAAAAGAGGAAGGTTGTGGTTAAAAGTCAAGAGAGGTTCTGACACAGCCACTATGACTTGACAACTATATAGTTCTTGATTATATAATATTTTCCCACGTGTGGCTTGGCAACATTTTGTACATATACATACATCTCTGCACTACATACATAAACTAGTGCTAGTTTGCGCTGTTGTTATCTTTGTACCAAGAAAAAAGATCAATGAGATTGCTATGACTGCCTGCTCTTGGAACATCCATCAACCAGTTTGTGAATATGGTCAACTTGGGCCATGCAACTCCAAAGTGTATTTCTGCACGTGACTTGAGCGAGTCATGATGATAGATTGCAAATGCTAAGGGAGCAATAATCTCTGCATGCTTGCATTCCATCTTTCCAGTGCCTCCCTTTTTGGCCTTGGTGAATGTGGAATGGAGGCTGTCATTGATCTGAGGCACATGACATATGAAACAGATTTTGCTGTGATGTTTGCCGCAGTTTGTGATATTGTAGCTTTTTTCTCCACTGTTTGTACTTGCTCCAGGTGATGCATAAATCCTCTTCCAAGCTAGGACAGTGGATCAAATTGTGTTGATCCGCTGTCACTTCAGGTTCGTTGGAATGAAGGAGACAGACACAGCAAGTGTTGGCCAAAGATTGCAATGATCTACCCATATGTGTTCTCATCTTTGACCCCACACATGGACGAATGGACGGATGGACGGATGCCCTCCATCCGTCCATTTTTCCGTCCATCTGTCCATTTTTCCTCCATCCATCCATCCGTCCGTCCATTTTTCCTTCATGTATCCGTCCATCCGTCTGTCCATCCGTCCATCTATCCATCCATCCGTCCATCTATCTGTCCATCCGTCCACTGGCATCTATCCGTCCATCCGTCTGTCCATCCGCCATCCATCCGTCCATCCATCCGTCCATCTGTCTGTCCATCTGTCCATCCATCCGTCCACTATCCGTCCATCCGTCCATACATTCAATATGGACTCGGTCAGTCGATTTGAACAGCGCGACCAAGTGTCTGCTGCAGGCAGCACAATGACGGAGTCTGTGCACAACGCCACGACGAGGAACGCAACGACTAGGTAGCGTGCCCGTCTTCTTCTCTCTCCTCACTCACCCAGCTCGTCCATGCAACGACACCCAAGTAGTATCTTATTGTTTAGAACGATACGTATCTTAGACTACCAGTATTTTTCTCGGTAACAAGGTAAACTCGAGAGTAAGCAGCAAAGAATCATGGTAGTACTATACAACGTAGAGTCCAAGCCAACCGCCTGTCAATCAATTCACGCTCCAGAGCTCGAACGCCTCGTCTACGGGAGTCAGAAGCGGCTCTGCTTGTGGTCTGGCATGCACGCCCTCCAGGAGCTTCGTCCACACTTCTGCGTTATATGACGTGGGACCAAGGAGCTGCTTCAGACGTTCCTGTGCCTCACACATACTGATCCCACCTTCACTCATCAGGAAAAACGCGATGATCGCTCGTGTTTCCGCCGTGTCGAGGACCCCGTCGATGCTGCCAGTGGCGTGTCGCTCAGTACTACTAACACCAAAGGCTCAGCTGTTACTATAGTATATAATCATGGCATAACATAGTATAATCCTAACGGAATTACAAAAAGCATGTAGTATTAGAGCCCTATGAATCCACTGGTAACATTTACAAGACCCAGAAAAATCATCTTTATAGAGATTCAAGGTCTGCATGCAATACCACCTTGTTTTATTTATATCTCAAGAACGTGACTGCTGATTTTCAAACTTAGTAGATCAAAATGGTCGTAGAAAACACCTCTATTTTATGGTAACATCATATGTTCAAATATATGATTTTTATTTTGACACCTAATTCAAAAATGGGTCTATAGTGCTAGGCTAAGTGACTGAGAATCAGGGGCTGTGGCACGAAAAAATTGACCAAAAAAAAACACATCAGCAAGACTCAAACACATGCACTGACAAAGCACAGCACTGCAAACAAGCATATCAAACCACTGGCCACAAGACGTAACACAACTTGTCTTGTAGTTAATGTTATATATCTAGATACTTTAGACTTTGCAAAAAGTTTGTAGTCAAAATTTTCTGTAGTCTACTACTAGTGCACATGTCATCTATGAATAAAGGCTATCTAGTGACTACAAAACTTTTTCCAAGTCTTAAAGTATGTAGATATATATCACTTACTAAATGACATACAGATATTTTCAACTACAATTTTTTTGGGAAGTGTGAAGTATCTTAATATATAACATTAAATACAATACAGGTTGTGTAGTCTTGTGGCCTACTAGTGGTTTGATATGCTGGTCTGCGGTGCTGTGCTTTGTCAGCATGTGCATTCGAGTCTCACTGGTGTGCTCTTTTTTGGTCAATTTTTTCATGCCATAGCCCCTGATTCTCACAGTCACTTAAGCGCCCTGAGGTCAGTGGAGGGTTTGGCAGGCTTGATGTCCCACGGAGGTTCACATGGACTTTGTCAGTCATATGCTAAAAAATGCCTGTGCAACCCTCAAGTTCTCTGCATTTGGCTGTGTAAAATCATACTATGTGGTACAAATTTTCCCACCAGTGTACCTCTGCCGACTGCTCATCAAGTTACAAGTATATGAAAATAATCACAGGTCTGCTTCTGTCCTTTGTTCCTTTGAATTGTTTCTGCCAACAAAAGTGCCAGATCAGCCTAAGATCAAGAAGTCATCCAAGGAATCTCAGGCTCACAAGTATAGATGCATGCTATTCCTCCAAGTCATTCCTTGCATGTCCATCCTTGTTTCTCATATACTGGAAGAGGAGGGTGTAGACTTAGTACTGTGACTTGGTGACTTGACCATCTTCAAGTCATACAACCTGCAGTTCATACCCCCTTGAGGATGATGTCATTTCACTTGAATATGACACTGCATTCAAGGAACTATGGCGTGGGTGGTAATTATCTCATTTGATTGTTTAAACCGTTATTTTCAAGTCTCTATTGCAGGACAGCGATGAGACCATCATATACAAATTACCACTGGCCTTGAATGCTCTCCAGCACACATTCAGTCAGTTTCCGCCAAATATTGGAAAAGGAGATCATCTTGGACTGACATGTTGACATGATCACCCCACAATGTTGCTGACGCAGTTGACATACCAGGGTCTCATTGACGAGTTGATCCGTATCAAGAACTGCGAGCTTATCTCAGACCTGCTTGATCTTCTGGACCCTTGTCAGCCAGAACCGAACTTCCTTTGATCTTCTCAAACCCAACTCAGGCTCCATTGAAGCACCTCGCAGCAACAACCTGTGACCACAACACCACTGGTCACGAACGAGAAGATGAAGAAACTCTTGTTATCATCGAGCAGGCCGATAGATAGATTCATGAGTTTTCATCATTATCATAATCACGATTGAATCTATTGCAACATGGCAAACATGTCCCCCAACTCTCGCAACGCCGAAAAGCTCCACCTCCAACACCTTTCCCTACACACCACAAAATCAGCTGCTGAATCCATTCCGCACTTTGTGAATATCACCTTCTCATTCCCAAACTGAACGGCTTCAGGCACCGTCGTCTGATAATCTGTCTGCGACATCACCTTGTACAGCTTCTAAAGGTTCAAATGCGCCAAGTCGATCTTCTTGTCACACTTGGCCACCTCAGCAGCTAGGTCTACCAGGCCCTGAAAAAATCAGTTGAGCCTCAACTCTCAGCTAGGAAAAAGACGTGACACGTACCTGCACCTGAAGATACACCACCATGCTCGACGAGACGACCACTGAGCCGCACCCGGCAAATATCTGAAAAGATTGAGATGATGACGACACCTTCGTTAGAGCGCTGGCCATATGCGCTTGCCAATCTGCACTTCGACATAGTACACTAGACAAAAAATGTCGTGAGCCCCCAACAATCACGCTGGGAGCATTGACGCACATTGTGTGTTTGACTGTAAATTGTACGACGCCGGTAGCAAACATCCTGTCCGTACAGTAGCGAAAACGAGATCAAGCCTTTCTTTCGCGTCTGCAAACTGGAATCCGGTGGTGAGATCTGTGCCACGTACAGCAAGTAATACAAAACGCCTCACAAAAGTGGGATATCTGGATATCATGATGGAAACCAGATCCGTCGATCGCCTAGGCAGACGTTGCCACAGTTCCTCGGTGAAGAGCGGTATGGATAGATAGTGGAGCCGAAGACCGTGATCGAGGCAGGTGTGCCGACGTGCACACCTTGGGATCGGCAGAAGGGTCCGTCATGGGTTTCAATGCCTCCTGCAGTAACAATAAACGACGAGTGCGCATTGCAGAGAGGGTATACGTACGATGAATACATCCACAGTTCGTACAGCCAGAAGTTATACCCCGCAGTAGTGGCAGCCATGACATTCCGAGTTTAGAGGTGTTTGTTGGTCTTGCCGGAGCCCAGCGGCAAGTTTGAGCCTGTGGAGAATCCATTGCTCGACGAGACTGGGCTAGGTCCTTCGTGAGAAGTCAGGTCAAGTCGAGAAAATGATGGACTACCTTGGGCCACGTCGAGAGGAACGAAATCAGATTCAAACTTGAGCGCTGAGCATCGCAAATTTGGTCGCGTTGACCACCTTGTTTCAAACCTTTCTATATATTTACACGCGAAGAATCTTGAGGTTGATATCACGACCTGCATGCATGCATAGATCAGCAACGTCTCACACCAACAACGACAGTGGACGTACCCCCGCCCGAGTAAAAAAAGCACATCGCAAAATGAAGGCTGTCCATCCCACACACGAGAATACCTTGGGAATGTCTTCTTCTGCCCTGTGATGGCCTTCGCGATCTCGTTCTCGTCCAAGTTACCCTCGTACAGTTTCTGGTGCAGATCTGGAAGCGCCAGCTCGTGAATGACGTCCAGAGCGTCGATCACGTTGCCCAGACTCTTACTCCTCTAGCGGACGAGATAGATGCCCAGCAACACCATGCGGACGACCCAGAAGAATAGAATGTCCCAGCCCGTCTCTACACCATGCGATTTCTGCAGCGTGTCAATGCGTGAGCACGACTCGGCGGAAAGGAATGTAGAAACATACCAACGTATTTACCCGTCCTGGATCGCGACGGTGAGCGGGTAAAAAAAGTATCTGCCCGGTGGCAAACTTGAAACTTTCCAACTCAACGCCACGCTTCAAAGATCTGAACACCGACTCGGATGGCGACGGACGTTACCCAATGTTCCCTTCCCGCAGCGGACTTCAGCGGACACCCTAATCAGATCAGCGCTTACAACATTATTCTGCGAGCGGAGCGGGAAGCTCAAAAGAGTCAGAACCCGCAGGATGTCATGTCTGCCAGGGTCGTTGGATTCATGCTCCTTGAGTTCCACAAATGGGCGCACATAATTGGTGATTTAGCCTGCTCCACACTCACCAAGTCGGTCACGTCGCCACCCACTGGCAGGGAACAGGGAGAGAGTGGCCGCGACGTCGTTTACCGTCTCGGCGACCTTTTGTGCGAGAAATTCATCCGACTATGTGCGTTCATCGAGTCGCTTCCTTTGTCTTGTAACACTCAGGTGCACAAGTTCGAACTTCTGCTGCCCGGTACCAGCCACCTTCTTCCCGCCCTTCGCGCCCTTCCTTTGATACATTGGAGGATATGATCAGAGACACATTGGAGCCTACTGATCAGCGTCACACGAGTTCCAGACAGAAGGCACGTATATCTTGCACTATCCTTTTTTCTGCCTTGTTTAACGTTCAATCAGGCCTTGGCTCGGGATGGCTTCCGATGCATGATCACAGGTATCTTCAATCAGAGTTCGGTCAAGGATTGTCCTAGCCTGTTAGATCAGGCACGCCAGGAAGGCAGCGGCACCATGGAGGTCGTCATTGAAACAGCTCGTATTTTGAACGAATCTTCAACACAGGGAAGTTTTATCACTCTGCCATGTCCTACGCTCACCCGTTATGCAGACTGAGTATTCTGCTACCGCTATGGCCATGCTGGAGGCCTTTGGATTCTCACATTTCACTGAGGCATTCAGACGGTCTGGAGGCGTTCACGAAGTATGGAACCTACTCTCGTTGGAGTTTAATCTCCATAGGAACTTTAATGTCTTGGATTTGTGGTTTGAACATACCGAGAAGGTGTGTTATTCGGGTATATTATCAGCCACGAACTCACCTCCTGTGCAGCCTGGCCGCTACAGAATTTGTGTATCAAACCACGGATATGAGGATTACATTCGCCGCAACTTCCAACGCCCTGAACCCCGGGTTGATGATGCTCGCATGTTTGTCGAATTCACTTCACAATTTGAGAACGCACCGCCACCCGATCCCCTTTTACTCGCTCTTCACGCAACATGCGCTCGGGTAGCTCACATGTCTGGTGCTGCTGAACACTTTGACAAGCTAGAGAGGGACGAAGATGATATGAAAGTCTTGGCGCGTGATGGATCCGACGCTGCTCTGCTCAGTCATCTTTTATCTCCTCTTGGCACTCTGGAAGCTGAGCGTTACGTGCAAACCACAACATAGGCGCCGTTGCAGAATCAATTCATGTATCGATATTGGTACTACCACTTTCACTTGAGCTACGGTTGTACAGACCGAAACTAATGCAGTGGCAACTTTGTCAGTCGCACTCATCTCGTCGAAACAAACCGTAATTTATAGTATCGCACGTGTCACCCGACCACTGAGCTCAACTAGTGCACTCGAAGCGTCCGAAGCTTGGAATTTTCCTTATACCACGATCGAAGGATGCTCCCATTCGCGTGACCAGTGACAAGTTTGTGTGACATGGTGTGAGAGGCAAGAAGAAGGACGTTGGAATATATTATTATTGGTACGATCGATGGACCAACACGCGAGTACGAGTTATGCGAGTGTGACGACCACCGCGTATCCGTACGAACGCGAACGCACGTTTTGCGAGAGAGACAGACTGTGCGTATTCCCTTTTTTTTTTCTCATCCACCCCCACCCGACTGCTCTCCCACACGCCTTTTCTCTCTCACTGCTATCTGATATCTCCCCCTCCTCGCTCATCATGTACGTTCCCCGCAGAGAGTATGAACTCACTGTCAGGCAGGAGCCAAAGCAGGCACGCATGTGCGGCGTCGGCGGTAAGCATCCTCCTTCTCTCTTTCGCGCCCGTCCGTATCACCACCCCGTTCCACTACTAGCCGACCGCCGTCCCATCGACCCTCCACCCATCATTCAGCTCCGTGTCATCGACCCACACACCCGTCAACCACCTTCCCCAGCAAATCCAGACCCAGACGATGCCGACCCGAACTATGCTCACAGCTTCCTCCAGAATCCCTACTACTTCATGTTTGCAAGTCTCGCCAAGCCCGACGACGACACAGAACTACACTGGCTCAAAGTCCGTGTTCCCAA
>JBBPOM010000228.1:0-36277 GCA_038091455.1 Leccinum uliginosum
GGGAAGGCAGTAAAAACTGTCTGTCGTGGCCGGGGAGGGACGGAGAGGACTCGGGGGAAGGGGTGAGGGGAGTCAGGGGGGTGAGTGGCTCGGGGGACGTGGGGGAGATTGTGCACGCTGCAGATGGGTCTGCTGAGAGGGAGAGCTCTATGTCGTGCTGGGGCGTTGGGAGGTGGACAAGCTCGGTAGGTGGGTCCTTTAGCGGGCCGCTGCTCGGTGTGGCGATACTGTGCGGGCAGGGATAAGTCAGCGGGAAGGCGAGTGCGGGGAAGTGAGCTTGCCAGTCGGGTGGAGGGCTGCGCCTTGGGGCCAGGGGGAGGAGTGGGGCCTCCGAGGAACGCTTTGAACACTGAGATGGAGGGCGAGGAGGGCGGGGAAGGTTCTCCTTACGACGCCTCTTTGGGCGTGCACGGGGGTCGAAGGGGAGGCCATCGGGGTCGAGGGCGAGGCGCTGTCGCTTAAGGGCGCGAAGTGCGCGGGGAGTGAGTTCGTTTTCGGGGTCGGAGGAGGAGGAGGAGTCATGCTCGATGTCGGGGTCGGGCGGTGTTTGGCGTTGCTTTGGCGGACGTGGACGGGGGCGGTGGCATGTGCGGGGAAGGGGGTGGATGTGACGAGAATGTAGTATGTTGTGTGTGTGCGCGTGTGCGTGAGCGAGCCTAGAAGAGCGGCGAAGCGGACAGGCGAGGGGCGACGGGATTGCCACTGCAGCAGCCATAAATTGAAAGTTGTTTGACTCTCGGACGAAGGTCAATGTGGTGCGTGCCAGTTAGCGCTGATAATAATAATAATAATAAATATAATAATAATAAATAATATAACCTCTGGTAAACAAGAACGCGTCACCCGTGCACGGACCATACACGTGATATACACATGACTGCTGCCGCGAAAGCGAATGATTTGCAAATTTCCAGACTCCGCAGTACACTGTGCCAGGGACCGGCATTAGTTGCCATCGCCCATCCCCGATCTTGAATAAAAAATAAAAAAAATACAAATAAAATAAAATATCCACGACACGCTCGGCTGACCCTGCCATGTCACAATGAGGCACTTATCGCCTCCGGCCTCTATTTGTTCGCTTCTGTCAGAAGTTCCCCCCTGGCTCACAACCGAACTCGTTTTTACCCATTGGACGGTTTGTCAGGGCGTTTTTTTCCAGGCCCCCCCTGGCAGCGCCGCGCATACTTAAGCGATCGCTGGCGCCGTTCACTTCTCACTCAAAGTCCCCGAGCCAACTCCCTCCGTTGCCAGTTCCACCTTTATCATGCGCATCTCGCTCTCCATCATATTTTTGCTCTCTGCAGCATCGAGCGTCTTTGCCGTCGCCATCCCTAGCCAGGCAAGTCCTTTCATAATCGTATCCCGCTCACACCCCAGGCTCATCCCCTCCCCTCAGAACTACGCGAGAGATCCTGGCACACCCCCACCTGGCAGCCCTGATGTATGCATTTCTCAACCATTTCCCCTCTACACTCTCCCTCACCACCACACAGCACAGAGTTCGTGGACCCCCAGGTGGCAACCCCGACACATAAGGATATATTTAGGTCTGTTCACTCGGCTCCCTCCTCCACTCCTCCGATGATAATCTTGCTCCTAGTATCTCTCGAACAGTAAAAGGGCCTTTTGTCGGCGCATCCAGTTTTGCCCTCGCCGAATGGATAGAAATCTCACGTTCTCACGTTTTTACTCTGTTTTTTGTCATTGTCTTATTCGCTCGGACAACCCAGGCCAATCCAAGTCCAACTCCCCACGCTCATTCTCGTTAAATTCTTCAAAGCTACCATATCTCGTACCATTCTATTTCGTATTATTGTGGCATCTGTTCTCTCTCTCCTGTATTGTGTTCGGTGATTCGGGGCATGTATCCCATGTGTTTTCAAATAATTTTGAAACACCCTCTCTGATCGAGATCCGAAGCGGTGTGAGTGCGCGCCGTGACACTAAAACCAAAATATTATTATCAGTGCATATCATTTCATCGTGCCTGCCAGTGCTTTTCAGATCGTGCCTGTGTCCGGTTTTTTCCAACACCGCTCAGGTTCGCACCAACTTATCATTATCACCGCTCCCCCAGACTTGGTCTAGCTCAAGGCACACACGTGGATTCCTCCCCAGAAATGGAGCTCGACATGGCCGCCGAAGCTAGTTACGTAATGTACCATGTGGTCCAACATCCTCCACCTTCCTTTCAAGTTCCCTTCCACGTTCGATCGCTTCATGTCCGAACAACGTCCAATGACCATTGCACAATCAGAATCGTTCACCGTCCACTCGTCCCTGGCCGACGTATGGTATCTCAAACAGATCTTCTTCCAATCTCGTCCCGTCAAGATCATCACTCAGAACTTCAACGGGTCAGTACCTATCAGATCATGCCCCTTGTTCCCGCTCACTGACCGTTCCAAAAGGCCATGTTCGTTTATCGCCATTTGTGAGTCTCTGTTCTGTCAACATGGGTAATCCATTTGTTTTATTTTTATTTTCCTTCATGTTTCGGCGAACACGTCCTCGACCAATCAAAGGCAACATCCTCATTCTTCGCGGCCAGATCGAAATCCTCCCACCTGACCGCACAAGTGTCTCCTACGAGTTCCTTTCCCAGCTCGTAGGCGACTACCTCCTCACCAATTGTCCCGACATCGACATATCCGCCGTGCTGTCCATCTTGCCAACCACCACGAGTTAGTACCATGATTCAGCCTTTCTTTTTGCTCGCAATCTCGTTTAAATTTTCACGTGTGTTCCGTCCGTTATGATACGCGCCCGACCACGTTTCCTCCATGACCAGAGGGCCTCGACCTCAACCCCCAATTCACGTCCATCACCGCCTTCTCCCCAACCTC
Organism: Leccinum uliginosum; assembly: GCA_038091455.1. Lineage (NCBI taxonomy): Eukaryota > Fungi > Basidiomycota > Agaricomycetes > Boletales > Boletaceae > Leccinum > Leccinum uliginosum. The sequence continues at coordinate 2,850 of JBBPOM010000228.1, forward strand.
TGATGCGGACGCAGGCGAGCTCGACCTCTTCGCCCGCGCCGGCATCCCACTCGTCCATGGCTGGCTTGTCGACCCGCACAGCCCTGAAGCCGGCGTGATGGCCCACATTCGCGATTACGACGCAGCGGTCATGCTCATCGCTGATGCGGATCATGTTGCCGGGGGTAGGTTATTAAACGATGGTTGGGACCTAGAGGGCGGGAACCAGAGCAATGTCGGGCGTGATGAGGATGGATGGCAAGCAGAACCGGCAGCAGAGGGGGAGGCAGGGCCAAGTAGTCGAAGCGCTGTCGCTGCGGGTCCTAGTTCGCTCACACCTCCTCGCCACCATGCGACGCCCGACGAGAATTATTCAGACGAAGACCGCCTCAAGATCGAGCAAGGTCGGTGTCCAGTCTCACTTATTCGATTTTACTTTTCCCCGCATCTGTCTATTTATAAAACTGACTCGTTCATCCGCTCGCGTTGGCAGCTATCGTCGCGCAGCGGTTTTTGGACGCGACCAAGTCGCAGCTGACGTACCATGGTCTTTTTCAGCTTGCGTCGACGCTCGAGCCCGGGTCGCTCGTCGCGCTCTTTCGCAACGCGCACCTATCGGTCGTATATAGATCCCCTGGCACGCCTCACACCGATGTCGACGCCAACACCAACCCGGGCCCAAGCACCTCTGTCGAACCCAGTGCGGATACGGATGCCAGTGCCAACACCGACACGCCCGCCGCCCGTCCCGCCTCCCTCACGAACTCCGCCTTCGTCCCCGCTGAGGCAGAGTCAGCTTTGTACGCGCTCGTCACGGATGTCGTCTTTTTGCACGAGTCGTCGATCGTGTGGGAGCGCCTCGAGGACGTCGACGGTGGTTGGTCCACGTTTTGTGATTCGGATTTCCATCGGGCCGTACCAATCGGCGGTGACGTAGCAGGTCAGACGGCCGAAGGTGCGTTGAGGCGGTACGACGCTCAAGTTGGAGTGGATCTAGACGAGTGAGTGTAGTAGTACCCTTGCGTTGTTTCCTGGATTTTGGCACCCCTGAACCCCTATTCATGTCGGCCTTTCTGCGCTCGTTCGTTTGCTTGTGTTTCGGATTGGCCCTTCTCTCCTTCTCCTTCTCCCTCTTATCTACTACTTCTCTTCGTTCTCTTCCCTGACTCTGTTTTTCCCTTTCGTTCTCTTCCTTGCTCTCCCTGTTGGTTCCCTATCTCTACCCTGTGTCCCCTATCTCTCTTCCTTACCCCTTACCTGTTCTTCCTTTTCGTCATTCTTCCTCCCTCCCATCTTTCGCTCTTTCTGCACGATGAGACATTCCACTGACCTCGGACGCATGACGTAGTCAAGCCTTTGCGCGACAACTCCAAGCGGAAGAAGACGCGAGCGCACGAAAAGAATATCAGCATCGGCAACGTCTGCTCGCCGAACGACGACGTGCCGATGAAGGTGAAGGACAGGGGCGGGCCGGAGGAGCACGGGCTGCGGTGGAGGAGCGAAGGCGGAGAAAGGAGGACAAAGGTAGGATCAAGGGAAAGAAGATCAAGGAGTGCGTGGTCATGTAAGCATGCAGGGGGAGGTGCGGGTGGGTTTCCGGCGTTGGCGTCGGCGGAAGTGACAGCGGTGGTGGTGGCCGTATGAGCGCGGGACGGTGGCGAGAAGAAAAGCCTTGACCGAGAAGGAGTCAGTCGACCAGGCTCTGAGGGCTCGTTTTCATCATACCGCGTACTCGCGACGAGTGAGAGTGTGACACGGTCCGATTCTGATTCTGAGCGTCGGCGAGTCGTCCATGTCAATTCATCTAGATTATACCTTTTTTTCTTCTCTCCATTGCTTGGCAAGAAATACATAGATGCAAGTCAGATCACAAGCAAATCATGAACCACAGTATTCGCAGAGAAGGAACGGCTGTCTTTCTGCCTAACTTAGGGTCTGCCTACGATGACAAGATGGTTCCATTGCATTGGACTTGACCCCAGCTTGGCGCTCTAGTAATTCATAGGCTTCTTATCTAGCCTGAATTGTTACTTCTAGTACATATGCACAGCATAAGGTACATTATGTATGTACAAGTACCGCCATACAGGTACCCGTACTCCACAGGGTACATATGTGGATTGGCAGGACAGTACGGATTTTACTACATAATCACGAGAAAAGAAAAGAAAAAACCCAACGGCGGAATGAGATCCCGAGATCAAATTCACCGGACATGAGAGGCCTAATCCGCCTGGTTGTTGCCAATGTCACATTGTCGATGTCATGCCATCTCGACCATAAAATTCGTAATCCTAGAAGTAAGACTCTTTGGACCCCTGGAACCTGATGTCGTGAGCCGCATGGCACTCCGGCGGCGGCGGCTCTGTCAGAGGCTCGGATTCACTTGAACGTAAGCGGCGGGGCAGTGGGTGCCACCCAATGAAAACACGTGGGAAGAAATCAAGTGACGAGATCATACGGAAAAGGAAATATTAAGACAAACTGCCAGTGCCACGGCACTGCGGGCCTCTCTCAGGGCCTTCGCTTGGCTGCGTGAACTGCACCAGCGAATGAATGCGCTGCGGATATGATTGTTTTTGGACTCTTTTGTTTTTGCGTGCTCCCCGGACCCCGGGCGGTGCGTCGAACAGACCCGAGGTTCTCAACTTTTGTTTCTGTTGACACTCCATGACTTCGGCTTCGGTGTGGGCGGTATATATTTATAAATTGGCGTGGGTATGACATACATAGCACTTACCAAGGTACAAGAGGCGGGCGGTACGCTAGTACATACATACTGTGGGCAGTTGTTACCGCGGCACCGAAGATCCTTCCGACTCCGAATGGGAGAGTTTTGACTCTCATCGAGGAAATGTAAGTTCGAGGTAACTTGCCAGTGATCGATTGGTCGGTGAGCTCGGTGGACACATGCTCCCGTCAAGCCAAATTAGCCAATTACTGTAAATGAATCCTACGAAGTCGGTCCGTGACACGATCAAAATCACGGGATGGTTTACTGGATATGTATGCTTGCGGCGGCCAGGCAAGTGATGACCCACCAATGACGTTGACTCATCGGGATGACGAAAAACATGGTTCACGGCAAGAAGTCCTACAAACGCTTGCGCCCATATAACTCGGACAATAACTTGAAGTGGGTGGCTTTACTGTAAATAGATCATGGATCCGAGGTAACGGACGGATAAGTACTTGTGTGCACAATGTTATATCGCGCGTGGAAACTTATCTATAAAAATTTTGCCAGTCGGTCCGATTCGCTGGGAGGACGTTCACGGGATCGCGTTTACGATATAAGAAACGAAAAGGGCAAATTATTTAGTGACTGGTCGCCTGGGATTCAACTTGAACATGGTTATGCGGGAGACTTCCGACCACTTACCAACATATACGCACCGCGACTCGTAACTCAGCACCTGGGTAAAAGAAGCTAGACAGCCGGGCCAACAACAACCGTCACCAAGGACCTATGAAATGATATTGTTGTCATTGATCTTTATTTCAAGACTTAAGGGGATGGACGGACGGCATGTGCTAGTAAAGCCACCACCCTGTTATCATATTATGGGATCGAAAATTCGAAATGATCGAGTGGTCAGTAAGAAATTGACATTGCAGCATGTGAACACTCGGCGTGGAACGTTGAACGTTGAACGCTGATCGCCGTGCGCCGCACGATATGATGCGCGAGCGGTGCTGATCTCCAGGCTAGCCACAACGCAAGGTCCTAAAAAAGAAAGGATGAGTCCATATCCAACTTAGACTTATCATGTGTGGGACAAAGAAAGAGGCAGTGGAAAGGCTCTTCGACTTGTGTGGCGCGGCAATTCCCGGCCTTCACCTCACGCGGTAAAGTTCCAGTCCGGATTTAGGAAGATAACTTGAAGTACATACGGTTCTGCTGGCTTGCCAGCGAAGCTATACCAGCGTCAGCGGGGACCTGGATTCCAGGGGTGTTTCGAGGTATGTACCAAGTCACAACTCAGTGACTGAGCCGAATGGTGTTTGCCAAGCCTCTTTGCAACCAACAAGGGAACAGCCAACCAGTAGGAGCCGCCGTCAGCAATTGGAGTTTTCTCAGCCTTGCGAGACCACAGCCCACCTGGCGAGCAGGATTTCTCCAGCTGCCCAGATTGACGGTTGTTTTGAATCTGAGAGCGCCAGCCTCTCGAGTCAATAGGTCACGAGAACTCCACTGAAACTTATGACAAGGTCGAGGAGACGATGACGATGACCGTCCTGTGGTCAAGACTCGTAGCATTTGGATAGCTCAAGCAGCTGCAAGATCAACAACCGTTTCGAACCAACGGTTCTTGAACAGGTGGAGGTGGTAGGTGCCTCGGGCTATTGGTCTATAGTATGGGCAGCCTTCGCCCAGCGCAAGGCTCCTGCTGGGGGATGGGGCATTGTTCGCTGATAGTTAGGAATCTCGACTCTGCAACGATGACTAGGGTGACCCTGAGAGGATATTGATGATCAGATCGACTTCAATTTCTCGACCTCAAATTTTCGTCCCGCGACGGTGCTTTTGCTGTGCATGCTTCTTTCTCCTTCGGTACCAATCATCCTAGAATCCTTTCTAACCCCTACCCAGCACAGATTTGAAGTGGTGCACGACCCTACATCATCGTAGCGATTGAAACGGATGATAAGAAGACAACAATATTTTTTCGTTTGATGTTTCATCGTGAGTTCCCTCTTTTTCCCTGTCTTCCTTTGATTTCGATTCCTGCTTCTTCTCGTCCATGCAGTTAGGAATAAGTCACAGTCGGGTCCGGTGTGGGTGGAGTGGCGCTACATCGCCTTCGGTTTGTGACCGATATGTTTTTCCCATCCGCGTGTGGTATCTAGAACAGTCCGCCATCCCGGCAAGGGTTGCCTAGCCTTGATGGTGCTTCATGTTTTGGCATTCTGTTCTGTGATTGTTTTCCCATTTCTTTCTTGTTCCCACTCTTCCCACTCTTCTTCCGTCTCTCTCGATATGTTGTACAAACATTTCTCAATTGATATATCTGATTGTTGTTGATGTTTAGGTACCGGTCCGCCCTGTGAAGCTTTTTTATTTGGTTTGCTACCCCGATTTTTCCGCGTAGGACGGAGAAAAGCCTGGAACTCAAATGTTTACAGTATAATTTACAATATAAACCTTCCCTTCGGCCATCGGTCGCCGCACCAAGAAACTATCTATTCTGACTCAAGTCTATCACAGATCGTGATCTCAAATGAATAGATCGGGTTGCCGACACGGACGGGGGATGAAATGATCTGGGCGTTTTGTTTAGTGTTTACGAACGTTCACCACGACGGGATGCACTTTGGTGCCCCGAGCTTTCTATGCTACTGTAGTTCGACAGTTCAACTATTTGGCAACGCTCCCGCCGCGCGATCGAGTATGGATGTCGTACTACTATTCAGTCCCATAGTGTCACGCGCACGGGGTCCGGGGATGGTGAGAACACGCGGCATCTGATTTCCCCTATAACAGAGCTTCTGGACTCGAACGTATCACGGTGCGTTCACTTTATTCTCAAGCGTATGTGCTACATATATAAATACACACGTATATCGATCTTTCGCGATTAGAAAGACAGCAGGGAAGCGAATGGTATAGGTTGGAGATATGATCGCGAGGCCGCCGCTGCTGCCTTGGTCATGCACCAATGTGAATAAACACGATCCGCTGATCGATCGTGACCGCATCCTTCTTGACTAACTTGCAGGCCCTGTTCAGCGCCCGTGCGGCCTGGGTGGGGTCCCATGCCTGTGGCTGAGATGCTGCATTCTCGTTCCTGCCCGGTTCGTTCGTCCTCTCGCTCGCATTCTTACTCCCCTCACCGCCCCCGCTCTTTCCGTTCGCACTCCCTTTGCCCTCACCGCCGCCTGCATCTCGAGCGAACATGCTTGAATAAAACGCCTCTACCATTCCCATCGCCATACTGTCATCTACCGCCCACATCGTCCCGATCACGCTCCGAAACCCGGCAAACTGCATCGCAGCCGCAAGGTGCACAATCTCGTCCGGCGCGTGCACATCGCCCACGGCCGTATGACATGCTGACAAAAACGCAAACTCGCCCGGTGTAATCGTCGGTGTTGATGTGGCAGTTGTACTATCGTCGTTGTCCTTGGCCCTGTCTTCGTCCTTGCTTGTATCCTTGCTCCTGTCCTTGTCCTCATTGGCATTCCCGTTTCCATCTCCATCTTCATCATGGCCTCTATGCTCGTCAACACCAACGCCCCCCCGGGCCCGAACGATGTCCAACACCGTCACCGCCCGATCCCGTAGCTCAAACGCCGAATCAAACGGCTGCTCAACGTGCGGCCGCCCATGGCATGCGAGATGCACCCACGAGTGCGTCGCGAGCGCCCGCAACGTCGCCTCCGCCGTGCTCGCTTCGTCAGGCAGCGCCTCGAACTGCATCGACACCGGAAGCAACGAGCGCACGAGATCGAGCTCCGCTGAGACTGTTTGTAGCTTCCGAGAGGTGGAAGAAGTCGGTGTGGCTTGGCCGACAGCTAAAAAAGACGGGGGAGAGGGCGGCGAGGGCGGCGAAGACGCAGCTGAGGACGGGGACGGGGAAAAAAGGGGCTGGCGCGCGCGCACGAGCGCCGCCAATGTTGGCGTGTACGACGAGATGTACAAATTCGGCAGGTTCAGCGTGCCTTTGCGGTACGGCCCCGCAGCATGCAGTGGCAGCGTCGTCACCTTCGATGTCGGGCACCACCAGATCCGCGAACCCCGCGTCAAGAACGTAGCCAACTCGTCGACGACCGGCCGCACGATACAGTCCCAGAGCGTGCGCAGAACTACCACCAACTGTCTCTCCCGAGTTTTTTCATCGCCCACGCGCTTCGTGTTCTTCAGCATTCTATATAGCTGTGCGGATAGCGCCGTCAAGTCGTCGAGCGTCGCAGCGGGGAGAGGGACCAGTCGGGGCGGTGCATCGTGCAGGACTATTATCGCATCGCACCGCTGACGGCTGACGTTGACGAGGATCACAGGCCCACCTTGAGCAGCGGACTTCAAAGCTTCAAACGACGGTCGGTCCAAAAAGGATTCTAACCCTGGCTGCTGGCGGATACGCCCGACGATGTTATCCAACTCCTTCAACCATTGTCTGTATCGGCGCGTGGCCTCTTCCGTCGTCCACCGCGAGGAATTCACGACAGATGATGTTCTGTTCTCTTCAAAGGTGCTCTGCGCGAGCAGGGAGCTCAGCCGTTCAAAGTCGGAAGCCAACGCCTGTCCGACCTCGCCCGAGGACCGCAGCACGTCGAGAGGCGTACGACTCCGCGACATCTGCGACCACAGCAGCCCGCGTCCTTGTTCCGACAGTTCGATCGCCAGTCCCAGCTCGCCCCTCCCAATTGCGCATGCTGTGGCGTCCGTCGCCAACGTAGCTTTCTTTTCGATCAAATGCTTGTTCAATAGCGCAGCTCGTCGGTCCTTGATGGATGCCGTACCGAGGAGGTGTTGATTGAGAGAGCCGAGGGAGGTTTGATAGGCGAGCAATACAGACGAGTGGCGTAGATCTTCTGCAAGCGTCGCCCACTCGAACGCAGCGAGAACGCTTTCGAAACTACGCGTCTGGGTATAATGCGCCGCTTGTTCGTAACACCGGAAACTGTCCTCCAGGAGGCAAGACTCTCGCGTCTCCTGGTACATGGTAATGGACAATTTTGCGGCTGCGTAAAAGACGGTGTAGATATTCGGGTTGTCTTCTGAAAGCGTCTTCAGGACACCTTGGAGGATGCGGAGCGCTTCTTGGCCACCCTCGCTGTCTTGGAGGAGTTTGGCTCGTTTGTATATCGCTTCTGCAAGGCGCATGTTTGTCATGGGCGCGTCAATATGTGAAGGTGGAATATGTTCGAGCGCTTGCTTGTAGAAGACAACGGCGGTATCGAGGTGTTGGAGATGGTCACGCTGACATCCGAGCTTGAACAATACATGGCCGTAGTTTCGACACAGTACTCCTCGAAATATATGCTTGGGTGGCATTCCGTCTGCAGCGACGCCAAAAAGCTGAACGGACCTTTCCAAGTCCTCCGCGTTCTCGTATTCACCGTAACGGGCAGACAAGAATGTAGCGAGGGTAAATGAAACGAGAAACTCTTCTGCAATAGCTGGGAGCGTCAGAGCACGCGACAAGCGATCGACCGCCGCATCCAAGTCGTCCCTGTTTCTCTGGGATTGAAAACGCATGAAGAGTGCCATGCCCAAATCGATCAAGGCCGTCTTGTAATTGGTCTGTCCGGGTGTGTAGGACAAAATATCCTCCGCTTCAGCCAAGAGGACGATCGCTTCGTCCAACCCGTCGCGAGAATCAGTGTTGTTCTCGAAGCGCTCGCGTAACGCATTGCCGAGTTCCATGCAGACCGGGACATAGTTTGAGTTGCCACGTTTGGAATGATCATGGGCGATACGATAATGCGCTATGGATTCGTCTATGTCCCCTATATCAGAGCTGAGCTGGAAGCGCGCGATGAGCGCGATGCCGAATTGGAGGTGAACAGCCACATAGTCCGCGTGGCCTTCGTCCAGCATAGGTATGATTTCACGGAACGTATTTATAGAGGTCTGGATAGCTGTCTTCTCCCGCCCAAACTGGAATATACGGAGGAACGCTTCCGCACGACAAATCTTCAAGGGGATGATACGTGGTCCTGACGATTGCATGGATGCCAAAGCACGATCGCAGTGATAGATAACAGTCTGGTAATCTTCCATGTTTCCGGACACGCGGAAGCAGTCCACCAGCGTGAAGGCAAGATTTGCCACGTTAGATGGATAGTTGACCTCCTCCGGAGATGACTGCGCCAACGCCTCTTTGCATGTAGAAATGGTGAGATTGAGATCTTCCATGTCACCCTTTGCTTTGAACCGCGTAGAGAGACAGTAGGCGTATACGGAGAGGATGGTGGGATGCTGTTGGTGACGCGGTCCACACAAGTGAAGTGCAGAAGCCAGATTTTCGATGGAGGAATCTAGGTCGGCGGTGTTACCCGTCACATTGAAGCGGGTAACAAGTGAAGTTCCGAGAACGAGCAGAGTCACTGGCCGACCAGGATATGCAGGAGGTTGAATGATGGAAGATGTGGTCAAATATTGGATTGCTCGATCAAGGTCATCGATGTTCCCCGTGATCGTGAATCGTGTTCGGAGAGCTCCAGCATAACTATCGAGGAGTCGGGATCGATCGAGATTGGGAACAGTGGAGTGCTCCATCGCCATCTCATAACAAGCAATAGCCATGTTCATCTTCTTGATGTCCCCTTGCACAGCGAAGGAGTACACGTACACATCTGCGAGGCCAGTGAGAAACAACAGATAGCCATCCTGTCCAGGAGATAGCAGCTCCAACGCCGACACGTAATACTTTGCAGCACGCTCTAGGCCCTGCAGATCATCGTCTGCTTTGGATTTGAGAAATATCGCATCTGCGAGATTCCCTAAAACAGAGTGTCTTGATGGGTGACCGGCAGGGCGTAGTTCCAGACAGGACTGGTAACGGCACAGCGCTTCGTCCAGGTCGGTCTTGTTACCCTGTTTTATGAACCGTTCCTTCAACGCATTCCCAAGGTTATTGAGGAGTGCATCTCGGTTGGGGCTTTCAGTAGGGGAGGCTTTCAGTACCGTAGAACGGATGTCTATGACTCGATCAAGGTCCTTTACATCACCGTAGCTCCGATATCTGGTGAGAAGATCGTTGGCAAAGCTTGTCACTAAGGGAAAGTATGAGGACTCCTCCGCTGTGCATGCCTCCAGAGCAACCTCGAAGTAGTTGATGGCTTGCGTCAGGTCATTGGCGTCGCCCCGCAATCTGAATCGGCGACTAAGCGTCCCCCCCAGGTTGCTATGAGCCGCGAGGCGCAAATGGTGGCCAGGTGGGCACAACTCTAGGAACTGCTCCCTCCGAGAGATGCACTCATCCAGGTCGTCAGGATTTTTTGAGAGGACGAAGCGAGACATGAGCTTTTGTGCCAGGTCGCCCAGCGCCGACAAGTATGATTCATCGTCTGGATTCAACAGCATCAACTTTTGCCTTGAGACTCCAACCTCATCAGGTTCTTGGATCTCGACCGGGGTTTCGACTGGCGCCTGGCTGTTCAACAAGTCAATCAGCTTGCTAAACGCACAGCCTAGGGCTCTGCAACCCGTTGGGAGCTCACCTTGTTTCAACAACCATTACTCACGGGTTGTAGGACAATGAGAAAGACTATAAAGGACGCTGCTTATCGCCGACGGCAAACGGGCCACCGTCGGGGTTGTCAGTGAAGGCAGTGCTTATTCAGTCCCTGTGGCCATATCATTTATCGATGCTTAGGTCAAGCTTAGCAACGAATGTCTTCATGATAGAGTTCTCACAACTCTGCAATAGGACACAAATTGACTAGAAAAAACATTAACGAACAACCCTGAGCCAACATAAAAATTAGCGACGAGCCTATCGAGAAATGCGCGCTCAAACTCTGGGGCCAAACTTGTTGGCTGCTGGCCCACTGTAGACGATGTGCCATCAGCTCCCTCAGGTTTCAAAGCGAAGTTGCTTCCGGCGATGGTGGCGACAAGATCTTCGAACTGCACGGTGGCGTTACTTCAATACAGTAAGCTGACCCTCCCCTGGACCTTTTGTCGGAGTGTCCAGTTGCTTGAAGAAGCTGAGCCGGCTGCCGCCGGTGCCTGAAACGAGCAGTAAAGGCGTGGCAGAATTCAAATTTAAAGTTGATTCATTGAAGGCATGTCCGGCGGTTTGCGCTTCAAGGCATTCGAAAAGGTGAATATGTGGACTCATCCGAATGCCACGTACCCCTCTGACCTAGTTAACCAAACCTGTCTGTGATATCAATTGCCATTGTGGCTGGTGCGGACCATCCTGATTCAAGGTCGCTGTTCGAGATACCGTGACGGTGCTGCGCCACCAATGCCCCCCAGACTCCGAGACTCGATGTTTCTCCAAGGCGACTTGGAGCCTGAGTCTGACGGGGAAGGGCCGGGAGGCATGATTATGAAGGGCAGTTGCGGATCTGTATCATCCTTCTCAATACACAGCCCGGCGTTATACCGGTCATGGTACCTACTGTGGTACGTTTTGTCTGACGGAGAAAAAAAACACGATTGACATTAGTTTCGCATGTACGTATAGAGATAATCTGCCCTGTTGGAAAATTGCGTAGCGGAAGTTCTTCGTGAGATTTGATTTACACAACTCTGCCATCCAGAGCAGAGTCTCCAAACAACTGCCAGATGTGACTGCAACTTTCTGACAATAGGGCGGATGCAACGCTGAATACCAGACACTGGTGAAAAGTTTTTCTGACCAGGCTGCGTGAGGCAATGAGGTTGTTGCCACGGTGGTCTACCTCGGATGCTGAGGTCTTGACAAAAACGTTTATTAAACATCTTACAATGCATCGCCAACAAGGCACGTTGCGCCTACTATGTAGTCAATGTTAACTCTAGGTTCGTCACCGAGCAAGATCCTGTTCGAGATATTCTTTGCTAATGTGTGACCGAGGAGTGATGGAGCAAGGGAAGGGTAAAGGATGGCTAGACACGACAGGTGCTGGTAAGCCATTATCGAGATCGTGACTCGCGAAAGCAACTCACCGAGCCATTCCGTTTTTGAATTTCGCTTCGAACGTGATGTCATTCCCATCTGCGTCTTTCGCAAGATTGAAATCCAGCGTGGCCAACATCGTCACCATAGCGCTCCAGAGGGACGCATTGCCCGTGTGACGACCTTATTTGGCGACAATCGTTAGGAATCATCAAGTGGTAGGGATCAATGCATGGTACGTCGTCGCTCACCTGGACATGCTCTCCTCCCAAAACCAAAAATGAAGTCGACTGTATCATCATTCAGCATTCCTTCGGCATCTAAAAACCTCTCGGGAATGAATTTCTCAGCATCGGGATATCGAGATTCGTCGCGAGTCATCCCCCTGATGAAACTATAAACAGTATTTCCCGAAGCAATTGAAGTGCATCAACGAACCAAATGTTTGCAAAGACAGTTGCTCCTGTGGGAAAAAAATGTCATTACGGACGGTCTAGCAAACACGTCTGAAATACCTTTTGGAATGTAGAAACCATTGTAAACATCACTAGTCCTGGTAGCATGAGGGACGCCTTCGGGATCGTCAGCAAAGTTGTCTGGCAAATAAAGACCATCACCTCACCGAGGGGAATGGGTGGTTGCCATCTTAACGTTTCGCGCACGATCGCGTCAACGTATGGCAAGGAGGATCTGTCATGAAATTCGGGTAATCTATCGGTCCCGACAACAGCGTCAATTTCTGCTTGTGCATGTTTCCAGACGTGAGGATTCTCAACCATCGCAAGCGTGAAGGAAATCAACAGTGAACTTGTCTGTGGGGTTTTGTCAAGTGTCGCATTTATCGCCGAGGACACACACGCACCGTCTCTACGGAACCTACGGCCATACAGTGAGTTTGATCATTGACAGTTCGCGTATACAGAACCTACCCATGAAAGCAGTCGCGGAAGTCTGTTTGAGCGCCTTTTCGTAATCTGAGCGTTGAGACTTTTCCAACTTCTCCATGTGAGTGACATGATCTGACACCATTGAGGGGTTCACATCTTCGTTGGATTCCTTGAACAAGAAAGACTCATCGGCAACATGAATACCGTCAAGGCAGATGACTCTCACCATACGCTTCTTGACGTGCTGGTACGGCGCCTCAACCATCTTGGCACCCCACTGACGGGCCTTTTTGGCTTGATGTTTCATCGAGGATCCCGGAAGCCAGTCGGGCAGGTGCAGCACTATCAGAATGATCTCGAATGGATTCATACTTCAACTGTAGCCGGCGCACTTACAAAAGGGGAACATTTTGATGAGAACAGCCTTTTCTGGCATCAATGCTGGTACTGAAGCTTCAAGGAAATTGTTGATGATCGACACCATCTGGTCATTCCGGGGGCTTGGATCGTAGTCATACAAAGAACGCATGGTGACCGAGGCAGCAAACCTATTGCGACGCTCAGAATGCACCTTCAAGCTGAAATAAATGTGCTTACGTCCAATAGTGAGAGGTGTAGTCGTTGTGACGGTCCATCAAATTCAGGATTAATTGACGCGCTTTGCGAAGCTGCAGTGGATGGAAGGTGGCCGCAGCATCGAAAGAAAAAGTCTGATGGAATATACGACGGCACAACCTTAAATGATCCCCATACTGAGCGAAAACAAAGGTGTTATCGTGTCCATATCTGAGATAACACAGGTCACCATCCGTCACATAGAAGTATAATCAAGAATTTGCTTACGGATCAACTGTCGCTATGAAAGGACGATCAGAGTATATCTGTGATCGCTTTTCGAGCAAATCTGATGCGACCGAGGGTGAATTCAATACCACGACATCCATATCCAAGAGTCGAATGTACATTATATCCCCTATGCCTTGTCACAGTCATGCATTCCAATTAAATTCTATTATACTCACCATACTTTGCGCGCCATTCTGTGTAAGTCCTGAATGGTTCCTCAAAGTTAACGGAGAGGGCGCTTCCCAAGAATGGGAGGGGGGTAGGACCAGCGGGGAGAGGACAACCCTGCCTTTCAATGCGACTCTGTATAGATCGTCGAATTATATCCATGGACACAATCGTGAGTGGAATGAGCACTGCAAGCTGAGTAGTTGAAGTGGTCCACTGCATCTTCGTTGTGGAGTTCTGGTCCCCTTTGTTAACGGCGCCATATTATATCTGTCGAGAAACTCGGCTCGGGAAGATTGGAAGATAATGATATGTAGAGAGAACGTTGTCATACGCAGCCTCGCCCGGTAGAGTCACCGGGAGAAGTCGCAACCAAGCCGCTGGGCTGTCAATCCAACGTTAAGACCGGGTACGGCTTCAAGACACATATCGCCAATTGAACTTCAGTCACGGTGTTGTCACATCATGTGATGATGAGTGCAGTGTGTAATTCCGACATTCCGATTTCGGTTTATGTATCAACTTGCTGTTCTCGTTCGATGTTTAGTGCAAGAGGTCGAACATCTCACATTGTAAGTCAATAGGTAACTACTAAGTTATCCACCCCATCTGCATTTTCTAATGTTCTTCTACGGTGACACACTTGGTGGTACAGTTCCATCTTCCGCCATGACAGCGCATTCGGCGTACGAAGCGAGTGATCCAAATTAGCCCCGGGTTGGATCGATCGCCGTACCGATGCGGCCTGGAACCCGGCAGTGCAGTTTTATCATCTCGCCTGCCACTTCAACTTCTTTCTTTTCTGAGATCCTGGCAATATTGACAAGTCCAGCATCATGATAGAAGCAGCTCAGCCTGAGCGGCAGCCAGTGTAGCTTTCGGCTACTCTGTCTTGTGTTAGCCGGGTCCTGACTCAGTGCTCACAAACCCGTCATCTACTGCTGTATGACACAACGTGAAAGTTTTCCGGATCAATCTTCAGCCTCGGGGAGATCACAGTACCGCAGGGAGGTTAATGCGACACACAAGCACAAGAACTGTGTCTCCCCTGGTCAATCTCAATACGTACTCAGGCTGCAATATTCGACATGCAACTGCCAGTGGTAAAGAACAAGTCAATTAGGCCCTTGGGTTTCATTGATTGACCCCCCACATACTAGATCCAAGCCGCACGCCAAAACATTCGCTCTCTCCTGGAGCAATGCAATGCAACATGCCAGGTCACCCCATTCGACGAGGGTCTCTACATAGACTGTGTCGAAGATGCTACTCGGCGGGGCTACCCAGTGGACGGTTCCCACTCTACTCGAACGTTCTTACGCGAAGGTGTCGTCTATGCGGCAACCGCTGGCGCGCATATCCCCGACCGCCAGACTCAGATATGGATCGCGCTCTATACGTCATGCGCCGTCTTCGTCGATGAAACGTCAGACCATTTCCCGTCAGAGATGCAGAACACGTATCACTTCAACGACCGATTCATCCGCAGGGAACCACAGGGAAGCGATGTGCTGGACGCTTTTGCAGATGTTATCCGTCGGGCCTCCGAGTTGTATCCCCCTGTTGCTTCTCACTTGATCACGACGTCGACGTTGAACTTTGTCGCTGCCAATCTGCTCGAGCACGAAACTAAATCCATGAAGGTGTGGGATCATGAGATTCACAGCTGAGGCCATCCTAACGAGGACGTGTAGATCTCAGATGCCGCTCAACAGTATCCGACTTACCAGCGCACGCTGTCTGGCGTCGCCGAAGCTTACTCATTCATGGTGTTCCCGCTAAAGGTTCCTTTGAATGACTACATCCAGGCAATTCCCGAGATGACACTGTTCGTCCATAATGTCAAGTGAGTAACTCATCCTGCCGTGCACTCGAATTTTCTTGAGGATGCCTCTTAGCGACGTATTATCCTTTTACAAAGAGGAGCGAGTGGGCGAGATGACGAATCAGATCTCCATTCTAGCAGCTCGGGCCAAGAAAACAAAGCTGGAGGTATTCTGTGAGCTAACGGAGACGACGATCGGTCTCTACAAAAGAATAGTGAAAATATTGGAGGGATCTCCAGAAGCATTTGAAGCATTTAGGCGGTACACTGCCGGATACGTTCACTTTCACACCTCTTTACCCAGATACCACCTGAACGACTTAGACCTGTAGACCCCGGACGGGAGTTGCTGAGCGAGCTTAGAGTACGTTTTGGAATGGACGCGAACTGGTCGCCGTCCGTGAGCGAACGCAGGGTCCAGGCTCGTGTAAGATCGATGTAGTTGCAGGGAACAGGGGTCCTTATGATATTTTGCCAATCATCTATTAATATTGTAGCTAGCAAAAAGCCATGAATCCTTAGTACTGAGTCCCACATCCATCAGTGAGACGCCTCGACTCGTAGCCAGATTTACTCGAGCTTCCCTGGCCAAGGTTAGACGAAGCAGACCCTACACTACGACCACCTGTGCATACCTACGAAGCCTATCAAGTCCCCTATTGAACGCTCTCATCCCGCCATCGTCAAACTTGCCATCCTTGCTAGCCCTCGCAGCCAGAAACTTCAGGTCCTGAATCTCCACGCATACTTCCCCCGACACATGTCCCTCCGCCGCGAGCCACTTGCAAAAACTGCTCATCCACCCCTTCCAACTTGCCATCTCTACCTCCGGCTCCTTGAGCACGACCTTTTTCACTGCCTGCCACGCACTGCCTTCAAGCTCATCCAGGAGGCTACTGTTCCGGGACTCGCACTCGGGGGGACGAAGGCATGGACTACCCCCGGCTGTCGTATGGGTACATGCATGATCGTCATATTCGTCGTCATCGGGGTAGGGGCCTACAAGGTGCGAGCCAGTACCGGCGCGGCGCGGGCGCACTGACTCCCGGAGCGCCTCCGCGAAGCTCGCCACGTCCGTACCCCCAAGCACAACCTCCTCTACTCCGGGAAATGCCTCGACGAACGACCGCGCGGGCATCTGCCTCTCCACCGCGCTGTCGTGCACATACAGCTCCCTGATGCTCACGAACCTGGGCCTCAGTGGCCTGCCTCCCCCTCCGTTGTTATCGTTGTCGTCTTCAAGTTGGTCTTGAAACAAGTATGCTCTCGTCCGGTCCGCGTGTGGGAGCTCGACAGAGAGGTCGTCGTGCCAGGGGATCTCGAGCCGTTTTAGGGCGGGCGCATCCAGGATGCTCAGCAGCTCGCAGTGATACCGCACACCCGGATCGCGGCGGTGCACGATCAGCGTCTCTAGCGCAGGTAGCGTCACCCCTGGCGGACGCACCGGAAAGTCTTCGTCCGGCTCGATGATCGGACCATGCAACGCGAGGCTCACCAGGTTGGGTGTCGAACGCAAGAGGGCGCAGAGTGCAGGGAACTCGATGAGGTAAGGCGGGAGCGAGTACCCCACCGTTGGACATTCTTGGGTGCGCAGCGTGAGCGAGGTGAGATTCTGCACGTTGGCGAACGGCCAGTTGGATCCCGTGTGTAGTGTCTCGATCGGGAAGTGGTTGACTTCAAGCCGGGTCAACGATGGAGCGCTGCCGCTAAGGAAGGGCAGCAGGTAGCGGCTGCGGAGCTGGTAATAGTGGGCGTACGCTGTCTGGTTCGCCCTGACAGATACGGTCGTCAAGCGAGGCGTTTGGATATTTAGCAAGCCATTGATGACGGCGCAGACGACCGCGTCCGGCACGTCCCACAGAGAAAGGATCCGCAGCCGATGTGCGTGGCGACACAATGCGCCAACGGAAGACTTGAGGAATGTTTTCTCGATATCGCAGATGACTCCACGTTGCCCATCCTAGGGGACAAGCCAGTTGCAAAAGCTGGCGTCGATCTCGAAGTGCCCAGACCTATCCAGATAAGCTTGTAAATGATTGACGGTCGTCGTCGAGGTCACAAAGACATGCGTCCACAGCTCGGGAGCGCGAATGACAACGGCGCGCCAGCTCCTGCATACGCCGGCGAGCGTGGACGGCCGGGGAAGCGCATGAGCCGAGTGTGGAGCTTCGTCGATTCCATGCCGGAATATGTGAATGAGTATTTCGCTAGGAAGGAACGAGACAATGGATAGCTGTAGCTGTGCCATCAAGGCACTGGCAGGCACTGGAACGCATCTGGAGTTCAGCGACCAATCCAGCCCTTCAACATCGCTGGCAGGCGCTCACCTAGATTTTTTTTTGGCAGGGACTAGAACAACGACCACAGGCCTGAAAGCGGCGTCTGCGGTGAAGAGTCGGCGAGAGACGAGAATCCACTGGCGCACCCTTTGTACGCCGCGCTCGTAAGGGGGGCGAAACGCAACCGAACCTGGCTCAAATGATGCCCTCGAGGCAGCCTCGGCATCGAACTTGCTCCCTGAAGGCCTTCCTCGAAGCCAACGTTGAAGCAAGACACAATTCGACTTGAAGCATGCCGATTGCCGGTTACCGAGGGACCCAAGAACCGAATCTGATCTCATTGGATGATGATCACAGCGCCCTTCAGTGGCTGGGATCAAATCGGTTCCAACTTGGCGGCAAGTCTTGACCTTAAGGGTGATGGTTCTCGCAGAAACTGATCACAGTGAAGGCTGAATGAAGAGGCGCAAAGTGCCAACCTACTTAAACCGAACGAAATTGATGCCGTAAAATTCGGTGGTCCTGTCAGTCTGAGTCCTTTTCAAGTTGGTATAGTCCAGGCGGAGTAACAAAAGTCGAAGTCCCCGCTGCAGAATGGAAGCCTGCCATCCGTCGCTGGCGATGTCACGGCGATGTAGCCAGGTTTTGCGTCCCTTGAAAGTCGATCGAATTGTGCCATGCTCAGTTTTGTATTCCTGCAGGGACTGTGAGTTCAATGTTCAACGTTCAACGTCCAGTATGATGGCTGCGTGAATCCGAGACATAGAACTCCGAACTTTTCTGTCCCAAGCCTGTCTGGCAATGGGATGTTACACTCACATAGTAAGTCATCACTAGCACTTCACTCCAATGGATCATCCAGCGACGTGATCAGTGACCGGTGGAATAGGATCGCCGACTTTACCCTAACTAGTGTCGGCTGGCACTTGACTTGAAGATAATGTTCCGGCTACCATTGTCGACGTTGAAGAAACGCTGCTAGGCGTCGTCGCGCACACCACCTGGACGTGCCCGGTGGAAACACCCGTCTCATTGGCTTTGTGACGATTATGCACGCAATGTAGTCTGATGATCAGATCGCCTGTGAAGCTATGAGGCGAACAGCCGTCGTATCGATGGCTGCCTCATCGAGATCGAGGTACCTCGCAGACTGGTCTGCCAGTGGAACCAGACTATGATCAATGTCCGCCAGAGACACGTGTATGGTAAAGTTCCTGACGCCCATAGACTTCGTGACCTCCGACGGTCCCTCGTTCGTTCCACCACCTGCGATCACCTTTGCCTTGATTCAGATTCAGGAGCAGGAGAAGATCATGCGACCAACATCATCCCCTCTCACCTGACCTTATCCGCTTTGACTTCCTCCGGACGCACTTCCAGTGAATGCTCCCGTGATAGACTCCTTGACCGCTCTCCGTCCACTGTTCCGATCCTTTAGATCTAACCTGGCGGGGCAGCGCCACCGTGAACATCGACCAGATACCTGTGTTCACCTTGGATATGTGAAACCGCTGGAGATCGCAATGACGATCCGTTTTTGAGCACTAGGACTCTGTTGAACGCTCCGTGTTGACGTCCGACGTGGGTTGGAGCTCTAGATCAGTCGCTTTCAACTGACTCGGCCTCCCTCATGCACACTAACTCTTCTTCAAGATCTTTTGCAGAACACATGCTCCCGCTTGCGCATGCCTGTTCCCAGGTATCTATGAGGCCTTTGCTCCTGCCTCTGCGACGCATGCGCGCGAGCAAGGTTTCTGTACTACTCGGTTGAGGCCCATCCAAGTTTCGTGCGGGCGCAGATCCATCCGGTTCCATCAGGTTCCGATTTAGCCGCACCAGCAGGGTAAATATGGACTCCCTAACACCACACTGCGACATACATACGGAACATACCTGGCAGCTGGTCGAACTTCGAATTGTAAATGAGCGTCGGTATGACATCAGTCCCTCCGCTTGTTGAATCCGACACCCGCTAGAGCCGCTTTAAGTAAAGTGAGTTCTTTTCCGTTCTATCGTGCCCGTAATTGTCATCCGCTGAGCAAGACGGAACCTCCATATAGGTCTACGTTTGCGGACCCCTACTACTTGACGTATTGAGGCGCTCTGAATGTTGCCTAGACCAAGATATTTCGGGATCATTGGGCGCTCTCACAGAAACATTCCCGCGCGAGTTCGGTAAACTCATGAACAAATTCATTTTCGCAAAGACACAACGGTTTACAGCTGTTCCCGTGACCCGGTCTCGCTGCACTATAAATTGAGTCCATGACCTCGATATCATTATCGTTATTTCCTTCCATCTGGCGACGTTCCACTGTATCAACAACCCCTCGAACTTGACATGGCCCCCTTCTATGCCTACGCTCGATCTGTCAGTGTTCTCGACTTTCGAGACGAGGATCATCACTAACATAGTATACGTTGACCAAGATCTCGGAAGGTACTAATGGTATCATCTGGCGCTACTTGATGACCTTCGCCAGTCGCGAAGATGCCGACGAGTGGTGGCGCACCATCTCCCACCCTCCCAGTCCCACCGCTGGCATTTTCCAGCGTGTTACCCCTCAGTATTACACCTTCTTGCAGGGCAATGTTGCCGACTTCATCCTTGTCCAGAATTTTTCTGGGGGAAAGACGTTCCAGAACAAGATGTTTTTCACGTTGCTCAACGACAGGGATGGAAGGATTCAGAGTACCTTTCCTCAGAAAGCCATTACAGACCATATCAGCGGCAACTGGCAAGTACCTCTGAGATTTTTCTGCCGTGGTTTGACTCATCGATCCATGCATTAGGTTCTACATCCGCTCCAGATCGGACCCGGATAGGTTTTGGTACTCCGGTATCAGCAGGGGAGAATGTCTCGTCTGTGGACTTCAGGAGTGCACCGATGTTCATGTATCCACTGAACGTCGCTCGCGATTCTGTATCCAGGCCACCAAAGTAACCCAGGAGAACTTGCCGGTGATCATGATCCGCGGCGACCAGATCACGATCGCGCCTACCAAGGAATATGTCCTTGAAATCACCGACAATAACCAATTGAAAGCCGTCAAATCATCATCCGTCATTCAGGACATCATCTTCAACGACCTCACGGACAGGTTCACCGTGCGCGCAAAGAAGCTCTCAGACGGAGTCGTCGTTGAGTACGTTAGGCCCGTGGATAGGGGTACCGGAGAAGTTTGGGAATTGGCTGCCTGAACAAAGTGTACGATTTGGTTCTGCGACAGAGTTTTGTACGAATATGTAGCAAGAAGCAGTGAAATGTGGAAGTTTGTCATGCAATCTGTCGCTGTGTGTCTCGTGAACGAACAAATACATGATGAGAGGAGATCCAGAGGACGAGTCAGGGGAAAGAGGACACATGTTTGGTCAGAAACGAGGCAGAGGATGCAGTTACGCTGCTACTTGAGCAGTTGATCTGGCGCAGCCTAAGGCAAACACTTGTATGTAAAACCTGGCCTTCAGGTTAACGGCCATGTTCCGCGCGATGAGCATATGTACTTAGGACGGTTCGGTGACGTGACTTTGTCTATGCGGTCGAGGTGGCGATTCAATATCCAGGGTGTTGACCAGTTCAGAGTTGGAGGATAGAGACGCGCTCGCGAGCTTGACGGGAGAGCTGGATCCGCATCGTCTGCCACACACGCTGTGTATGTATCGAGATTGGGATCATAATAAGGATGAGGCGACTCTTGTTTGACGGCGCAGATTATTTTTCTTGATGGTTATCTGAAACAGATTTCAGGGTAGCAGCATCACCGGCGCTCGCTGGCCCGGCCGGGGGGTTCCCTCCAGTAAGCCTGAATACTGTCTGGCGCAGCCTTGAAAGTGGCTCGGAGTCGGCGGTAAAGAGTCGGGGGGTGACTCTAAATGCAAGTTCCAGTATCTTGATACTTACAGGATGCCTTTGACTCGTGAGGCAACCTCGGCAAGGACCTCATCCCATTGGCCAACGAGGCGCGAATCGGCCAAAAAAGGTGAATCGCCTTTTACTGAAGGATCGGTACCCCACTGGAAAGAAATCGATCTCATTGGTCGGTGACGGGGAACGGGCACGGTCAGAAGTACTGTTACAAGTGGTGATCACTGTGAGGGTACATGTGTGATCATGATTCTCGGCTCGGAAACAACCATATGTAGAGGGCGCAAGGTGGCATACTAAACAGAACGGTTCAACGGGTCGTCGGTGAACTCGGACTTGGCCGAGATAATCACGGCATCCCGACTCGCCTCAGGCTCGTCGACGGGCAACCTTGACGGTCACAGTATATATACGTCCCTCGAAAGCTCAATCGGGTTGGGCGATGCTCATATCCCTGCAGGGACTGTGAGTTCAATGCTAGCAGACGTTTGACGCAGGTCGTGACTCAGCGTGAAGTTCATTTCCGTCCCAAGGTTCAACGACTCGGATGCAACCATCAGCGGGACATTACCATTATCACTCACGACAATAATGGTACTTCGGTTACCAACGCGAATCACTTTGACCAATAGGTTATCTTGTGATATGATCAGTGACCAACTCTAGCTTATGATCGTCGATAGCGTTGCTATGGCGGGATGTTTTTCCTGGTGTTTGACTCAAGGGTATTATTGGGGGACGCGACTGCCAGTCACTGCACAGGGCGGTGCAACAAAGGAAGCGAAGTGCTAGTGAATCATCATCTTGACGTCTCGAAGATATACTTACTTTTATAAAGTGGCGCTGCAGCAAGGCTGAGGCCGTTGCCAGGTGAGCCAACTTGCCAAGCTTAGGGGTCGTCAGGGCTGTCGGGGATGTGCCGGAACGAGTGCGAGTGTGAAACAGCACGCAGTCCCACGGCAAAAGCAGCTTCTCCAAAGTACACAAATACGCACAGTTACTCCGGGAAGTTAGAAAAGTACTAGGCAAAAGCTTGCAGTCGAGTGGGTCGCCATGCAAATGGCCGTAAAGAAGTCGGCAACGTGTATAAGAGGAAGCAAAAGAATTCGTGATCACCAAAAGATTAAAAGGTCGCGAGCGTGAACGTCAAAGGTCGTCAAAGTGTCATGCTACAAGAACAAGAGATAGAACGGGTCCGAAGGAGATTGCCCCCACCAAAAAAAAGGTCTGGGTAAGATTAGGCTACATACCGATGGAAAGGAGGAAGAGGAAAAGAAAGAAGCAAGACAAAGGACAAAGACAGAGTAGATCAAGCATCGTGTGTATCGCAAATAACATTATATCGAAGAACGAGAACGCGGGAAGATAGATAGGATATCGAGCTCGAAACAAGAGCATTTAATGAAAAAACAGCATAAAAGTCCGTCGTATATCCTCACCCCTGCCAGAAGCAACGATCGATGTGCTCCACTCACCGATCATGGTCTACGGATCCATCGTCCAAAGCCCACCCTACGAAGCACCGCAGCACACAGTGCGAACGAGATCAGGACAATACTGCACGAGGTGCGCGCCAACGACAAACCACCGCTCCCCTTCACCTTCGCAGGCGAACTCGGTCCATTTCTAGGTTTTCCTCTTGCAGGACGGTGCTCCTCAGTGGGTGAGTGTGTACCCATGTGTCCATACGGAAACATCCATCCCATCGCCTTCGCAATGATCGCGCGCGCAATGTCCGCCAGAGACAAGGCCTCCCAGCCTTCGAGTGCGTCCCTGGGTCTTGATCTTTTCACTGTCTCTGTCATCTCGGTAGTCTCCGATCGCAGCCGCCTTGATCCATTTGTAGTATACTGAGAGGACCGAGCCTGTGCCAACATCACCTCATGCCTAGCCGTATCCGCTTCGAGCTCCTCCAGACGCACTCTGAACGCATCCATCTGGGCGCGCGTCGCCGCGATAGACTCCTCGAGCGCTCGCAGTCCGCCGTCCGAATCATCCCGATTCCGATCCTGCAGATCCGAACTCATTCTCGTTGATGAGGCACCCTCGTCCGCCGCGCCACAAGCGTGACAATCATCGTGATTGCCCGGTTTCACCGATATGCCAACTCCATCAGCCACAGAACCGGTGAAGATCGCAGTGACGACCCGCTTTTGAGCGTTTGCGCTCTTTCGTCTGCTTCCGGTTCCGGTACCTGTCCGAAGGCCCGGCTCGTTTGACTTTAGGCAGCCGCCGCTGCCTTGCTGACCTTTGTTTGAACGACGAGACACGTTTGAGTCCCGAACCAAAGGGGAAGATCTGTCTGGATCTGGATTCGCGCCAGCAGGAATCCGTTTAACGGTCTCACTCAAACCGAAATCAGTCTCCCATGCGCGTGCACCTGTCAGCGGGGTGCCGGAAGATGATGCTATCAGCTCTTCGATGGTAGGTTCCTCCTCCATATCCTCAACAGTCTCATGCGCGTATGTGCGGGGGTAGGAAGGGGGTGGAGCGATCACCGGGGTCTCCTGGTCAACAGGTGCGGAATCCACAATAGGTGGAGATATATCATCCGTTGCCTCGTTGGGTGTAGCGAATGGCGGCGAATGCTCGGCGTCCAAAGTGGGTCGGAATTCTGGATCAGTCTCGCTTTCGGACTCGCCGTCGCTCGTGCCCACGGACCCTTCTTCTTCAGCAGAACGTTCACTCCCGCTCGCACTCGTCCGTTCCCAGGTCTCGACGAGGCCTTTGACTCTGCCTCTGCGACGCATGCGCATGCGTGCGAGGTCCCTGTACCGCTCTGCAGAGGCATCCGAGACCGAGTTGGAACGATGTAGCGTCATGGCCGGGGATGGAGGGAAGGGACATTCGTCTTCGCTGGCGGGGTTGTCAAGGAGCAAATGGATATTGTCAAGCGACATGGAAGCATTGCGTATGCTACCCAACGGCGTAAGAGGGCGAGTGAGTCTGGAGTAAACATCGTTCGAGTTGTCCGAGATCTCGCGAGAGTGATATGAGTCGACGTGGATACGTCCACGGAGAACCTCGGCACGGAGGGTGCGGGAGCGGTGTAGAAGCTGAGCACGTTGTACATCAGAAAGGGATGTGCTATGCACGTGCAAATAGGATCAACGAGGAAGGCCACGCAGCGATGAAACGGGAAACGTACTCTACAAGATCCGCATCTGTGAGACGCAGTAATTCCCGACCTGTAAGGTTGCGTGCGCGGATACATTCGAGTATGTCTGAGAGATCGGAGTCGTCGGCTGATCTGAGCGACGTCACGGTCCCGAGATAGGTCGTGAGTTCGTCCGGGTTCCAATGCTTTGGGTTGGGAGGCAGACCCGCGCAGACAGAATCGGAGTCTTGGTCGTGATCACGAACGTGAATGTGTTTTTGATAGTCGAGGCGATGCGTCATGACAGTGGGTGCGGTGGCACTGCTCGGCATGGTCCCTGCCCTCCGCGTACGTTGGGTGAGCTTGTGCTCGTCTGCGCGTTTAAACAACACTGGTGTGCTGTCTGGCGGGACCGGACATGGGTCTGGGACCATGTGCACGCCATTACGGACCTCTCCTTCGACGGACGAAGAGGAGTGATTGTGGCGTTCCCTTGTCGCTGTAGTAGGGGTCAAAGGGATATAATGGTGCCTGGTATGATGGGCGGTGTGTGGCGACGAGTTGGAACGAGACAGCAACGCAGTGGAAGTGGTTTTGATGGCGTACGGGTGAGCGTTTGGCTGTACATGTCTTGGCTTGGAGTGGGACATACCAAGAGCAACGAACACGAGGACACCAAGTGGGTTACTATAAACTCACGTGACTTCGTTCCAATGTAAGTTACAAGTGATTCAAGTGAATCACTGAGGATCAACTCATGCAGGTAAGGTATCGTTCAAGTTGCCCTTGCTGCCTTCCACCTTTTGCATGTCCACACGCCTGCCCTTTCTCTCCCCACGGCATGCAGTGATTTGCCAGAAAGTGTGGAAGTTGAATCGTCTGGCTGGTATGTAACTTCGTTCGATTTTGGGCTGGAGTATTGCATTGAGCGATTGGGACCCTGGGTTCTGTGATTCAGAATGATCACTACATGTTCTGGCCGCCATGTAGGGTGTCTCGCCACGGATTAGGCATCCTGATTGGTTGTAAGTAATCGTTCTATTACTTACTCTTTCGGACTACCGTGACTGTGACAGAATTTCTCACTGGGCAAATCCGAGTCGATGGCGGCCAACCTCTGGTTTTCTCTGATCTCAGCTTTGCGCGACGGCTGATATCATTCTATGATGGTCACTCACACCCAGATCTCGGTGGTAGGGTGGTTTCCAATTGGCCGACTCGGAGGAGCTACAGAACACATAGTTTATGACTCCCCGGGGTTACTCCAATGTTTGCCACAATCCGCAAAGTAGCAGGCAGCTCCGTTCTACACAAGTACTCCGTCGTAGCGAACGTGCGGGAAGTGGAGGGACAACTTGAACAACATTTGATTCCACATCGCGTACCTCGAAACCATACGACCGGGGCGAAGGTCGACACGACATTAGAGTCCAACGTCCCAACAAGTCGACATTTGGGAGCATGATGAGTCGATGACATGACTTATGGATAAAACGCAGGGCAATCTCGACAGTCCTGCGGCGTTGGTTAGTATCAACCAATTCTGGCGATGGATCAACACAAGCGGCTCTCACCTTGTGATCGTTTCATCGGTATGCGGAAAAAGTTCATACAGATAAGCTGCGGAGTTCAACTTACGACTCGCTTCCCGTGTCACTCAGCTAGTTTGCCAATTTCAGTCAGAATCTTGCTTGCTACATCGAAGGCACCTGGAACGAACGTTTACGGATACAAGCTATTCCGAGTCCCGACACACATCTGAAGGCCCAGCGTGTGGACTCGGCAAATTTTTGGGGCATCGTTTGCGAGGACCCTTTAGCTCCAGAGATGCTTGAAATGCGATGGAACATACAAACCTTTTTCACGCCTGCGACCCAAAATGTTCATTATCTAACTCTACAAGGTTGCGGGCGCAGGAGGGAGCACGGCGAGGGCCCAACAGAAGAGCTGATTTGGACGACGAAGTCGAGATCGTCGAGGGACCACTTCCCGGGCCGGCAGACGCCATGGCCCCCACATGTTCGTCCAACACACGCATCTATTTCGACTGCCCGTCTTGGGTCCCTCGGAGGGCTGTGGTATGTCTGGCGGGAGCCCGTGAACAGTGTGTCCCACTCAAAACAGGGTCATCTGGGGAAAATTGAGGTTGGCCCAGGCAGGTGTGAGCAGATTTTTACCGAAGTCTGTTAGCGGTGTGTCACTATTACCCCTGAGTTTCATGGTAATCCGTTCTAATTCTAATTCTTACATTTCGCTCGGTAGCATTTTCCTGATCGGTGGCGACGAGATGGCTGCGGTTTCGAGTTACCTTCCTGGACCCGCAGTGAACTCCCACGGGCTCGCAGATGAAAAGCTGTAAGGTACCAGGCTTTCACCCTTTCGAACACTCACGATCATTCTGTCATTCGCATGCAATACTCGATCGGAAGTAGTTGGCTCCACTATCATGACCATTTGATCTCTGACGTTCACTGTTCCGGAGTTGGATGCGGCGTGATATCAATACCCTTTCGGAGCTTGGCGGCATGACTCTGCCTCTTTTATACCGCCTGAGGTAAGTCATGGAATATACACTGACAGTAGCATGACCCTCACGATGCACCACCCACTGACTGACAGGATTCTCTCGTCTTTGTCGACGCCATCGCCATCCACTGAATCAATCATTCACCAAGAATCGGTATGTCTCATAATTTTCTTTGACCCATTGACCGATGTCATGGCACTAGGTATTACTCGAGCCCTACACATACATCGCGTCTATCCCTGGAAAAGGATTCCGCAAGCACCTGATCCAGTCGTTTAACCATTGGCTTCGAGTACCGCCAGCTCAACTGGATGCGATAGTCCATGTAATCGAACTTTTGCACAACGCGAGCCTCTTGTGAGTGTGATCCCCTTTTTGTCGTCGTGATAATCATTCATTGTCTTTCAGGGTGGACGACATCGAAGATGACTCAGAGTTGAGGAGAGGAAAGCCAGGTACGACACTCGACAGCTCGGAACACTGCAGGTTTACGACCCGTGTCCGCCATAGTTGCCCACAAGATATTTGGCGCGCCTCAAACTATCAATTCAGCAAACTATGTCTATTTCCTCGCATACGAAGAAGTCATGAGGATCGCTTGCCTAGCCCAAGCCGACGATCTCTCCGATTCTCGCATTCGTTTTATTCAAATCCTCAATGGTGTGTTGGTCTCTCGACTGTGATAAAGTCGTTCTTACCGAGATTGATTACTAGACGAAATGTTGGCATTGCACCGTGGCCAGGGCTGGGACCTGTTTTGGCGTGACCACCTCCAATGTCCTACGGAGGAAGAATATGTTCAGATGGTGAAGGACAGTAAGTACTGGAAAGAGCTGGCCTAGATGACTGCTCACCCAATTCACAGAGACAGGGGGACAATTGCGGATCGCAGTGAGATTGATGATGGAGTGCGCCACCACAAAAAACGACTCGCGGTAAGTTGTGCATAAGGAAATTCAATTAGTCTGATTTGTATGTATCCGCCTTAGAAACTATCTCATACTCGCCAATTTGTTGGGGATCTGGTTCCAGATCCGAGATGACTATATGAATTTGCGAAGTGATAAGGTGAGAGTCGGATTCAATAAAGTATGGTGGTCGGGGCTCACTCGTGTTTCACTCTGAAGTACACGGATCAAAAGGGGTTTGCTGAGGATCTTACGGAGGGCAAATTTTCCTTTCCGATTATTCACGGTATCAGGGAAAAACCTGACAGCAAATACATCATGAGTAGGAACTGCGTCAGTTTAGCGCACGTTGAACCCACTAATTCTTTTTGTAGATATCTTGCACCGAAAGACCAAGGATCCGACGCTGAAACAAGGCGCCATCTTGTATCTCGATGAAGAGACACACTCATTCGCATATACTAACAGTGTATTGAGCTCGTTGGAAGCACAAATGCGGGTCGAGATAACCAAACTTGGTGGGAACCCAGTGTTGGAAGCGATGTTCCATAAGTTGGAAGTCAAAGATGTTGCTTAACATTCGTCAAGGTCTTCCGGTGTTGTACGATATTTTTCCTGTTATCTCCGTACTTACTGTAAGATGGGGCTGAGGAGTAGATTACTGTGTGTTCAATCCATCGATTGAAACACCAAAAAATACCATGCTTGCTTTCGGGTCACCATCTTCACCCCTGCAGTTGTAAACGCTACTACTCGGTCTCGCAGGCGCCGTGCCGGCCAAGTCTTATTTAGTGAAATCTTCAAGGAACTATGAATGCTATGAACTAGAAATCGTGCGTGTAGGTACATATATGTACAGATGCCTGCAATCTCTGCAAATCTCAGTGGGGAAGGGTATGACGAAAAAGAACGGACCACCACAGCTAATGAAACAAACAAGGAAAACAAAAGGATATAAATCTGTCACGGCACATAAGCATTCCAATCACAACTCGTCCGCAAACTGACTCTCTGTGGGCGCTGGCCCAGGCGCACCCAGAGATTCTTCAGTGGGACCTTCTGCGCTATACCCTCCTTCATCGTACACCACGCGCGCGGGGCGTGGGCGTCTGACAGTCGAATCGCCGTTCGAACCACCGAACAGTTTGTGGTCGACTGAACGTCGGCGCCGGTGGTCTGATGCAATTTCGAGCTGACGTCGACTCTTACTCGTTGTGTGATACCCGTTTATTCGTCCGTTTAGACCCGCACCGTCATTCTCGTAGTCGCGATCTAGTGAGATCGACTTGTTTTCTAGCTGAGACAAATAAGAGCGGTGAGTCAATGGTAAGAAACAAACAAGAGACATCCAAAGAGAAATCTAGCACCTACCGCGTATCCGTTCCTCCCAATGGCCGCTCCCGAATTCCTTCCTGGATGGGAATATGAAGGCAATTCGCCCTCATCTCCGACAACAGCATCCTGATATATATCACCATCTTCATCTTCATCCTCTTCTTCGACACTCAATCCCTGATCCGATTCACCCTCTTCCTCCTCCTCATCGCTAATGTAACCGGCGGAACGCACGGCCGCTTGAACCGGTCCCCCACGATCCATCTGCTCGCTAGCAACCAGATATCTGGCACAGAGCATCCTGATGTCGTTCCACCATTCCATCATATCCTCACGACTACGCGCCCTGAAACTCCATGCATGCTGACCGCTGGCAATCGATTTGAAGCTTCCCGTGTGTGTGCCAGTACCATCTTTCTTCTCTTCTATGTGAAATTGATGAGATCTTGAAGAGGAAGACGACGGAGGACCAAGCGTGCAGACGGGAAGGAAGAGGGAAAAGACGGGAAGGTGACTTCCAACGCGGTCTGGATCAGAAGACGCATACTCGTGAAGAAAGCCAGCGGGTGTGAGAACGTAATATGCCTCGCTGTAAGTTCGTGTGAAGCGTTTCTTGCGCTCTAGTAAGCCGGTATGTACGGCGAAGACGCTGGGATCGTCTTTCGAAGGGTATATGATTGTCTCTGGGTTTCTAAGGGGCGTCTCCGGATCGAGGAGGTGATCTGAACGAGCGGAAAAAGATATCCACTCTCGATCAGGGGAGAGGGAAGACATGGCTTCTCCGAGAACGCGCCAGGTATCTTGGACGGAGGATGACATGCGGGAATTCCACTCGTCGTAGGTCTGCCAGGCTGACTGAATGGCGCGAACAATCCCTTCTTCGAAATGTGCAGAGTTCTGCTGCATGATTATGATAGATTTCTGGAGGGCGTTTTCTTCGTGTACTTGTTTCTGAAGTTGGCGAGCAACAGTAACGTTCGCAACGTACCTAAAAAGGGTGAGTGGCTGATCAAAAAACAGCATAAAACATACGGATCTGATTTCGCGCCAATGCTCATCGGTGTGTTCTTGAAGATGCTTATACTGGTGGCAAGATCTCCGATTGCTTTGGCAGAGAGCTCACGCTCTTTAGCAACACTTGTGGCGAGCTTCCCAGTGTCGTTCTGGACATTCTATGGAGATTCAAGGAAACGCACATGCAAGGGGGTCGATGTCCTACTCACCTTGATGTGAGCTTTGATCTCCGCTCTGAGCTTCTGAAGATGCTGTACAATGGAGCTGTCAATGGTACGACCGAGGTTGGCGTGCTGGTCGGCAATGACCCTCGTTTTGTCTCGGACGCTATAAAATACATCCTGTAGCACCATCAGTGTGAGTTGTGGTGTCAGTGAGGTGAATTATACTTGAAGACCACACTCTCCGAGGAATTGGTTTCCTGCCCTGAAGGGTACTTGTATGACAGCCCTGAGCTTGGTATATTCGCGCGCAATGTTGTTCTGAATGTCTGCGAGACCTTCGAAGTAAGCGATGAGCTGCTTCACGATAGCTTTCCAAGCCACGAAGCGCTCGATGAGAACGTCGGATGGTCTGAGGTCTTGAGGTGCCACGTTCTTCTTGATGAGTGACTGGGAACGAGATAAAGTACTTCCATGCTTCGACGCGCGTGAAACCGACGTCGCACGGGATATCGACGCTGTTTCGTTGTAGCTCATCGTCGGCGCTCTTCCTTGAAGCTGAGCCCGCTGACCCTGCCCCGAGTCCGACGTCATAACACACTGTGACAAGTCACGTTTCATCACGTGACTATTTGACCACGGCATCGCTTCGAGTTGAATCTCAGTGTATCTTTCTCCACTCACCTCATCTTCTTTCCTTCCTCGTTGCGAACATGAACATGAACGCTGGTGTACAAAACATTATGATCTCCCTCGGGGCGATGCAAAGTATGTCGTTTCGTATTCTTCTCTTCGGACGGTCGGTTCATCTCCCATTTTGCTCCAGTTGCTCGCAAAATCCCGTTCGATGACCCGGTCATTCTAAACTATGTTCGAGTCGGTTATGTTCTTAGCCAGCTTATCATCGTCGGCACATACCTTTATGTCTCCTACAAGGTTTCTCTTCCTGCATGTTTTTCTTTCGAACCCTCAAGTCTAACTGGAACACGTCATCATCATCTAGGTCAAGCAGAAGAACGATCAAACTGTGCTCAAATATGGTTCGTCGTCTGTTCCATTCGTCTTTCGTCTTTTGTCTTATTTTTCAACTTCAGTCGACAGCCCCAACCCATTGGTCAGCCACCCACAGATTTTCAACCTATTTTTTGCTTAGTCCTTTCTAGTCGTCTGACTCTGGTGGACTCGTCACGACCACCGTAAAAGACTATGATCTTTCAGAGACCTCAAAACTCGTGTGTATACCGCTTGTTTAATTCCCTCTCCATGCTTATCCATGTCCCAGTTGCGTGGCGCGTACTTTGGGATAGCAATGATGGCCTTCTTCCACCTCTACATGAAGTACACTCAGCCACTCTTCATCCAAGCTCTCATGGGCTTGAAGAACTTGTATGACGCAAAACTTGTTGCTATCCATGTTCTCGGCAAACCAGCCGACGGTGACCTTAAAAGACCTTTCAAGGCCGCCTCTATGTTCGGTGGTACGTCCATCCTTGCTCGTACATACACCCAATTAAAATACTTTACACAGCCGCTGCTGGACCACAGACCGACGCCGCAACTATCGCGGAAGCAGAGAAGAAAGTCGGTGGCAAGAAGGAAGAATAGATGACCCATGTACCGTGTTCTTGTCTTGCTTTCGCAGGTGGATGTCCCGCCGGAGTTGCATCAGTATCTTTCATATATCTATTCGAATAATCTGATACCCCGGCAGTTTGGCTGCATGTCTGAGATGTGTGAACTGTAGTGCAGGTCGGTCAATGACTATTATGTCCGGGATTAACCCATCAGGTCTTTCTATAAGAACACCACCGCGTGTTATTGCACACATTTTTGGGCGCTGATTATGCAACACAGCATGCACCTGCTCCTCAGAGCGTTGTGCCGGTGCCGACGCAGTATGTTGTGTGGGCAGAAACGTGGACCTTTTCCAATACGTTGTTGAATATGAATCATGCCACGTTCGAATTTCAGGGACGCCCTCATCTCATACTACTTACGAAGTATGAGTTGACGCACCCTCACAGGTGTTTATAAGTATACACACGCATGCCCGGATCCGAGACTAAGGTCCGTTGCGCCACTGATGCACTGTCTCTGTCCAGGCACTTCTCTACCGCACGCGTCGATAATGTCTATCGCGAACAGAACGAAATCCTGTGGCGGGTGCGTATGTCTAGGGACAATACATGCACGGCATGCGGCGTGCTCCGGGCCACTGCAGGCATGCATCCCTTGGGCGTTCCCTTCCTTCGGGCCAACGGTTACTCTCATATGATCGCGCGTGCTCGTCTGCGACGTGAGTAAGGTATTCATATGAACTTGAATGCCTGCTCGGCATCCGCCGTAACACTTGAACGAAAACGAATTCGTAGTCGTGTCAATGAGGGATGAGTCTGTCTCAGACACAATTTAGCCTACCACTGGGAAAGGGAGTTGCGTGATACATTACCGTTGTGAAGCATGGGTACTTTTCGCTAGATCCTGATACCATCTTGTCGAAGGCTTTTTCAAAGCGAAAGAACCAAGTGCCAGTGATCCATCATTGATCCAAGTACCTAGTATCGCACATGCGGCTCAAGAAAAGTGATGAAACATTCCTATATCATAAATTACAGGTAATTGTATAAACTGTCCTTGCGACTAATGTACAATTATCGGACACGCTTCTTATTGAGATGACGCAAACAACCAGATATCCAAGTGCGCCTTCAGAGGGAACAACGCGGTGCTCAAGTATTTCCTGACTCCAGGTCAGGTGTGGGGTGGTCACCACGGATCCAGTTCATCAACGCATTCGCAGATGGGTGAGCAGAGCCGACCCTATGGCTTACTTCAGAAGCCAATAACGTCGGATGGGGCGCACCCGCAGAGGGTGTCCGGGAGATGGACACGGGAGTCCTCGTCGCCTCCTCCACGATGGTAAGAATATCCGGGACGGCGAGTTCCTGGAGACCACGTCGAGGCATCATTCTCAATCT
>JBBPOM010000229.1:0-36249 GCA_038091455.1 Leccinum uliginosum
TATCGGTTTTTTCCAACGATTGAACGACGCATACAACCAAGTGGGTTTCGACCTACTCTTGACCCACTTTTTGACGGAATTGGCAGATCGTGGGGGATAAAGGGATTCCCCCGCTTTTTGGTGGTGCTGCGAAGAAGAAAGTATCGAAACACTTGGGATGAATGTGCGACAAGTTTGCGACAGTATTTCCTGCCGGGTTCAAAGCATCAAAGCTGATCATCGCGCTTGACGAGGCCCATCCACTCCATGAGGTGCAAGGTTTTAGGCGTTCGACAGAAATGTTTCGGGTCATCAATTCGCATTCTGGACACACTTCATACTGTGGGGAGTTTGGGTGCTTTTTGCGTCGACATCGAAAGTCGCAAACTTTGCATCTCCGGAAGTATCATGTATGTGTCTTCTGCACTTCTTGCTTCAATCCTGTTAACGAGATAGCAGTCGACTCTGACAGAATTCCACAATATGGTCAGTTGATATTCTCGCCATTTTGTGAGCTGGGGTGGGACCAGTAGGCGGCCTACATCACCCGATGAAATTCCGCTTCAGGAGGTTGCGAAAGCAAACAATATTCTACAATACGGTCGCCCTATGTGAGTTCTTACTTCCTAAATGTGGATTGCTGACTGCGTTCCAATAGTTGGTCGTCTCTAAAGGAGTCGGACGTGCGCGATTTGATCGGGATGCTTGCCTTGCGTCACAAAAGCTAATTGCGAGGCGAGCCTGATGTTTTTTAGCAAGCGCTTGGGATACTCAGTCAGAGTTTTGGCTTTTACATTTGCGTTGGTCACCGGGAAAGTGCTCGGTTCATTGAATCTTCTATTGCAAGCAACCTCCGTGTGGTCATTACAACGATCGCATGTGGAGATATACCACCTACCCATCCGAACCCTTCTTGTCATGCGCATGCTCCACCAAAATGATAAGTCACTGGGAACAACGCTGAGGAACAAGGTTGACAGTGGAATGATTGGCATGGGGCAACATGGCGAGTTCGTCAGTCGGTTACTCTGGCTACTCGCCAAAGATCTGTTCGTGATCCGCGAGAAGCAATCGCGGATACCTTGGGCATCTCCAAACTTTGATACGGAGATGTATCACTGCAGCATGATCTCTGTGGTCGAGTTTTTCAAATTTGTCTTTGACAAGGATTTCTGGTCGCATCATGCGGGCACCGAGGCCGAGGTGGCATTCAAGGACGCCTACGTGAATTTTTCCCACTGAATATCCGTGGAATCCTGTATCCAACAAGACGATAGGAAGGTGGTTGGTCAATTGAGGCGAGTTATTTGTTTTCGTATCTCTCATTGATGTTGATGCCCCTATGCAGCCTGAACGAGCCGATGATGCGACACTGGCACCGGACATGTGCCATCCAGATCAGCAGCCGGGTATCGATAAAGTGATTCCTATCTGTTTCAAGTCAGTTAATCCCGGGTCCGATGGTGCCGATTGCATGTCTCAGATCCTGACATCTGACAAGGCTGGCGTTCACGAGCAGCCGGATGCGTTGGAGAAGGTCGAGAGGACTTGTCCGAAGATTGGTGGCTTAGATGAGAGTCTTCCCTATACATTACAATTGTGGACGACCTCGGCTTCCATAAGTCGGAATTGGAAATGACCTGGCGTCAGCAAACGACCGAAGCACCGAGTCTCCGCATTCGGGCTTGTGCGCTCAGTGTGCAGACGTATCCGTTCTTGAATCACCGTGATCCTAATGTGTTCAATGCGCTGGAATTGCTGATTGATCGACAGGAGACGCCGGAGCCGCAGCGACCGGTTGCAGAGTACTTGCGAGGCAAAGTGAAATACGACAGTTCTGCTGAAGCGCGATACAAGAAATGGGAAAGAGGTAGTTACTCCCCTCTATTACCTTTGAATGCTTGCCAAGGCTCATCCTAAGACCCGCCCTCACAGCAGGTCTCTAAGACAGCCAGCCGCAACAAGGTAAGACTATCTTCGTCTCCATCTTTCCTGCTCGTTTGTTCACGCCGTCCCCTCCCACATCCTCTTCCTAATCAGAAGCAGGGCCAGAGGGCTTTTGGGTGGAGCGGAGATGGCAAAGGGAAGCGGAAAGCCCCGGGAAGTGATGATGAGGAAGCGATGAATATGGAATAAAGATGGGACGGAAGAAGCAAATGCTTCAACTACAGGGCTCCCCGTCCACCGAGGCCGCGTTTCCTCCGCACAGCTCAATTCCGTCGACCTGGAGAGACGTATACTGGGGCGATCATAAATGAACCCGCCAATTTGATTGCGCCCTATCTCGATTCTCGAGTGAGACCAAGACGTTTGACGGTGCTCCGCCCGCGGTTGATCCTGTGTGAATGCTTCCCCAACCCGTCTGTTACCAGTACCATACTGTTTTTTTTCGAACGTAATCTCCTTTTACAATGATCCGCGGAAACCGATTGAATGTGCGCTGGAGAACGTTCAAGGCCAACGCTGAGTTGTATATGATGGTCTCGTCGCCGTCCTGTGATTGAGATTGGAAATAAAGGCCGGAACAATTTCACGACTTGATGTGCGGCCGGCAGAGGTAGACCACGTTCGTGGTGGTCGAAGTCGGTTGGAGTCAGAGCATGATTTTGTCGACATCATGATTCGGACTCAATCAAGCTGTGAGTACACACTCTGAGAGCGACAGGTACGTACCAGGGAAAGACTCTCACTGAATTACCACATTCAAGTTCACAAATGCCTTTTTCGCAGTTTCCTTGAGGACCTGAACGTCCAAAAATTGTTCGCTTTCGCGCTCGATGCTCGAGGTGGACTGGAACTCTGTCGAGGACAGCGCCGAGGTCGCTGCCATCATTGTGATGGCTGCTGCCAGTCCGCATACTAGCCGCCACGGATTACAAGGATGGACGAAGCACACTGGCACTGAATACTAAAGGAACGCTGAAACCGAACGCTATCGTCATGTTCTCTACCACGGACGGTCCTGACATACAATGGTGTCGTCCGCGCCCGTCCTTGAGTGCGGCGTTGCCAACTTGAAGACGTGGCTCCCTTGTCAGAATGTCGCGTACTTCCAAGTTCACACAGTGTTGTTTCATTCATGTACCAACATATGGCCGAACAAAGGAAGCGTGGACGCTTCGATGGGCGAAAGCGCCTGTCGTCTTTGTGGCTATTTATGTTTCCCGTCTGATTTAACTCTCGTATTCCACGACATTGACAGTGAGCAACACCTCGATCACGCGGAAGGTCCACCTCTCACTCGTCTAGTTGAACGTATAGTCCTGAACGGACCTCGTTGGTGTTTCGGCAATCGTCTTGCACTACTGCATTCGCTGGCGGTTCTTCTTCAAATTCGTACTCCCAGCTCAGAGAGCCGCTGCTCGTTAAGCCGGATGTCAATGCCCTCCACCTGTGTCACACGATCCCTTGAACGACTTCTTGCAAGCCCTGCAAATTTGAGGTTTTCTTGGGAAGCCTGTCAGTCCTATCTTGTCACTTTTGCACTTTCCCGCCCATATAAACGCTCGGCAGGTTTTCTATGAGTTGGCCAAGCATCTACAGACCAGACGGCTTGTCGCAGGAGACAGTATTCCACTCGGTCAAGATCGAAATTTCTATCGTGTCATTGACGGCAGCGTCCAATCTTCGCGCGAACCGGTGAGACTGCACAAAATGGTCCTTGGGACGAGGGTGTCAATCAATCAACCAAGTTGGGAGTGAAGGCACTCTGTCCATATCTTCAGTCTGTTTACAGACCATATCATGTTGAGCTAGCAGGAGGATTCTATATCGACGGTGTGCTTGTCGACTAGACGACTACCATGCTTTCCCACAAGTATTACACAGCCACAGCCACACGACTTCTCCCTTTGAATGTTACAAACTGTTGGAAGTTACCTACGCGGCCCGGGGAGGGAGTTCGGCGGTTGGGGTGGCGAGGAATTTCGGCAGGCTCGAAACTACACACCCGGATCTCGCCCCCTTGCTTGTTCAATGTCCATGCCGTTCCGACACTCGGATCGGATGAACGTGGTCTCCAAATGCTCCCGACCACTGCCTTCCGGAAGGGGATATCGGAAGTAGATGGGATCGATCGAGGTGTGGCACTTGTTTCTTCCTCTCTCGCCCTCACGTTCCACATCTTCTTCGACGATACACTCAGGCTTAGAATTCAGACATGGACTCGAACTCGAACTCGAACTCAGAGATGAACCAGGTCGGCGATTTTGAAAACATCCGCGAGAAATTCGGCCGCTTCAGGATCCTTATCATTGGGCGGGCGAACGCTGGCAAGACGACCATTCTCCGCGCGATCTGTAACAGTACCGAAAACCCGGAGGTCTATGATGGAGAGGGCAACAAGGTGCGTGCTTGTTTTATTACGTATGGATGACTGGCCTACGAACCGTGCGACCAGATTGATTTGACGCAGGTCGAGGGATCCAGGGGGGTGAGTGTCACTACAACATACTGGTACTCGGACTTGACGCGCGTGATTACAAATACACGCTAGCGCGGGGAACACGACATCGAGAACGAGTTGATTTTCCGGAGCAATGATAAATTCGTCTTCCATGACTCGCGGGGCTTCGAGGCTGGTTCCGTTCATGAATTCCAACAGCTGAAGGATTTCATTGCTGATCGTGCAAACACGACATTGCTCAAGAAACGCATTCATGCCATCTGGTAATCGCTCGAACCGTGCGGGAAGTAGTAATCGTTGACTAGCTGTTGCTCGGTATAGGTACTGTATCCCAATGGATAAGTTGGATCGGGCACTCCAACGGTCTGAGGAAATGTTTTTCAATGAGTGTGATACAAAAAATGGTGGGCGCATTTTCGACAAGATTGTGTTGAGCTCACAGTTTGGCCACTGCAGTGCCTGTCATTGTGTTGTTCACCAAGTTTGATGCATTGCTGCCTGTAGCCATGAGCGCACTATCTGTTGATGCTCGAAAGCTGCCAATACATGAGAAGGTAGCAAAGGCACAGAAGCTCATAGATGGGATTTTCAACAATGCTGATGTTTGGGGTCGTCTCTCTAAACTGAAGTATGCGCCAAAATATAATGTTCGGATTGGAGGTATGTATCATTCTCTTTTCCACTAAAATCATTCAGCTCATGGAATTTGCATGGATACAAGGGATCCACTTGAGCTCGAAGGAGGGATGTAACTTGTTGCTGGAGAGCACAGCTGGAGCTCTGAACGAGGCTTTGCAAATGCTATTTGTTACTGCCCAAGAAACAAATATAGCATTGTGTGTCAGATATGCAGTTCAAGAGTGAGTATCGAAAATTGAATATACTTCAAAGGCTAATGGTATAATCTGAGAAGTATGATATATGACATCGACAAGCTGCATCAATCTGCACTTCCCATGCACAGCTTGAATGTTATAGACCTCAAATATCTGGCGAGATGGTTTCCACACT
This sequence comes from Leccinum uliginosum, assembly GCA_038091455.1. Classification (NCBI taxonomy): domain Eukaryota; kingdom Fungi; phylum Basidiomycota; class Agaricomycetes; order Boletales; family Boletaceae; genus Leccinum; species Leccinum uliginosum. Next base: position 5,396 of record JBBPOM010000229.1, read on the forward strand.
TTTGGGTGAGATGAAGCTTTCATATGAATTAGCTCACATATAAAATTTGAATATGTGCTGATTATTTTTATTGCATGAATGGAAATCTAGGCGGTGAGTTGTCATTCCTGTAAATGTGTAAGAATAGCTGTAACTAATTCATGTCATTCTACTTTGGAATGACAGTGGGTGAGTTGTGCATTGTGGGGTGTGCCAAAGTGGTGATGCTGATGATGCCATGTCCATTCATTTTGCTCTGGAAGTTTGTGAGTTGTGCATCATGGAATGTGCCATAGTTAGTGGTTTTGCTGATGATGCCATGTCCATTTATTTTGCTCTGGAAATGACAGGACGTGAGTTGTGCATTGTGTAATGTGCCAGAGTGGTGATGATAATAATGCCATGTCCATTTACTTTGCTCTGGAAATGACAGGATGTGAGTTTTGCATTGTGGAATGTGCCAGAGTGATGCTAATGATGCCATATCCATTTATTTTGCTCTGGAATGACAGGAAGTGAGTTGTGCATTGTGGAATGTGCCAGGGTGGTGATGCTGTCATGCTGATGATGCCATCTCCATTTATTTTGCTCTGGAAATGACAGAAAGTGAGTTGTGCATTGTGTAATGTGCCAGAGTGGTGATGCTGATGATGCCATGTCCATTTATTTTGCTCTGGAAATGACAGGAAGTGAGTTGTGCATTGTGGAATGTGCCAGAGTGGTGATGCTGATGATGCCATGTCTGTTTACTTTGCTCTGGAAATGACAGTTGGTGAGTTGTGCATTGTGGAATGTGCCAGTGGTTTGCTGATGATGCCATGTCCATTTATTGTGCTCTGGAAATGACAGAAAGTGAGTTGTGCATTGTGTAATGTGCCAGAGTGGTGATGCTGATGATGCCATGTCTGTTTACTTTGCTCTGGAAATGACAGTTGGTGAGTTGTACATTGTGGAATGTGCCAGAGTGGTGATGCTGATGATGCCATCTCCATTTATTTTCCTCTGGAAATGACAGGATGTGAGTTTTGCATTGTGGAATGTGCCAGAGTGATGCTAATGATGCCATATCCATTTATTTTGCTCTGGAAATGACAGGAAGTGAGTTGTGCATTGTGGAATGTTCCAGAGAGTGATAATGCTGAAGATGCCTTGTACCTTTATTTTGTGCTTGAAATGACAGTTTGTGAGTTTTCCAGTTTGAAATAATTTCAATAATAATGATCATCATGTTATCATTTGTTTCAATTTTTGAATTATAGCAGGTGTGTTATAATTTGATATATTCTCATTAGATGGTGATCATGTTTACTTTTCCTATTTTTCATTAATTCACAGACTGTATATTGTTTCATATTATTAACTTATCACCATCACTAATACATATTTTCATCTCATATCTATTCTGATTTGTTTAGCTGGTGAGCTCTTTTGTATCATCAAAAAATATATTCATCACATAGATCTTGTTTCATTTTATTCATCCAAGAATGTAAGTTTTGTTTTACCAGGACAATAATAATAAATCTCTAACTATCCATTTCTGAAAATTATAGAAGGTATCTCTATCATTCAATATGAAGCATTGTTATATTCATGATAAACATTTTGGATTCCTTACAGATGGTTTGTAGTATCTTATTTATTTCAATATAACTCATTTTCATTGACTTTTCACTTCTCGATTTCAAGGCTGTAAGTTATTGCATGTTATTTTTGTGCAGCATACATTTGACTTATTTTATACATTGTGTTTAACATATCATGTCATTAATGTCAGGATGTGAGTTCTTTACTACTATTTGTGATGGCATATTGACAAAAATAATATCAATTTCAGACTGTAAGTATTGGTTGTGCACATTGTTGATTGTCCAAATTCAAATTTGATCTCATCTGCTTTTTCCTTTTCAGACGGTAAATTTATTTTAATATTGTTCTGGTTTTATCTGAATGCAATGTGTTATTGTCAGATTATTCACAATCCAACAGTATGCAATTTTATTTTATGTTTTTTTTGGTTATAACATTTTATTTTTCAGTCTGATGTTTTGGACATCAATGACACTTCTATTCTGAAGCCTAACAGTATTGTGAATTCCTCATCAATTTCATTTTGTATTATAATCCAATTGAAAATCATAGATCAATATGGGTACATGGAAGCAAATTCTTTTAGCCAATATTGGTATGTATAGAGTTTTTGTTCTGAATTTCCTTTGAAAGAAACAAACAAAAAAATATTTTGTTGCTTTGAAGGTATACTGCTTGTCCTGGAGCATTCTTTCTATCTTTTCCATAAAAAAGATCCTCAACCACTTTTATCTGCTGCTCAAAAGTACAACTTGAAGGCATCAAACATATCCAAGGAGGTGAAGTTAGCTATGAAGGGAATTTTTGATCAGTATGGAAAAGCATCCAAAGAAGAGAAGGTAGAGATGATTATGAATGTCATTCTTCAGAATCGGATGAGTGTGTTTAGCCTATCTAATTTCATCTTTTCATTCAATAACACCTGTATTCTCAGCAGCTCAATGAACTCCCTTTATGCCATGGAAGAAGTCAGTGAAGAATATCCAGTTGTTTGACAAAGAAAAATAGTGTCAAAACAACCAAGAATCTATAGAAATGTATTCAGTCATGTTGCATCCATTCATGTTAGTCAATGAATAGAATTTTTGGAAGGAAATGTGGGGCAAAAACATTGTTGTCTAAGTAAGTTGAGGTACTAGTCCACATTCCAATTTTAAGCACAGGCTCCTGCCAACAGAAATAATAATAATATTTCTTTGGATTCAGTGCTAGCAATGCACATTGAGGGTAACACTGTGACAGTCATGGTGCCAGTTGTGCTTGCCGCTAACTTCACGATACAAAATTACAACCAGGTTCTGGACAGCCATGCGTGTCTCTTTTGAATTTATGAAGGTTTCAGAGTCCTAGCAAAGCTCATGATCTGCCAAATAGAAATCTTTCGCGCTGAACCCCGTGTCTCTTCGGCTTCATCACAAGGTGGGTCCTTGTCTCAGATTCTGTGCACCACTTCTTTACTACAGTCTCCAGGATTCGAGGTTGCTCTCTCGCAAAAGGAGAAGGATAAATTATTCCTAGCGATGACGAGACCCTATCAAGGTGTTGCCGTCGACGCTTTGTACGAATACCTCGAAGGCTCCGAGAACAGAACGAACAGAACTAATAATTGCGACTCGAAGCATGCCGGGAAAGTGTATTGCGAAATTTCGTTACGTGGTGCAAAGTCCCGGAACGGCAAAGACCCGCACCATCTTGGAGGTCCTTCATTTTTCCATTCATCCTTTTGGTTGGGTGCTTACGAGGTAGCATTCAAGGACGCCTACGTGAATTTTTCCCACTGGATATCCATGGAGTCCTGTATCCAACAAGACGATAGGAAGGTGGTTGATCAATTGAGGCGAGTCGTTTGCTTTCGCACCTCCGAGTCTCATTGATGTTGATGCCCCTATGCAGCCTGAACGAGCTGATGATGCGACACTGGCACCGGACATGTGCCATCCAGTGTTGCCACTATCAGCCGGGTACCGACAAAGTCATTCTTAGTATCTATTCCAAGTCAGTCAATTCCGGGCCCGATGGTGCCGACTGCATGTCTCAGATCCTGATACCTGACAAGGCTGGCGTTCACAAGCAGCCGGATGCACTGGAGAAGGTCGAGAGGACTTGTTCGAAGATCGGTGGCTCAGATGAGAGTTCCTTGACTCTTCCTTACAATTGCAATTGTGGACGACCTCGGCAAATCTGAATTGGAACTTGAATTTGGAAGTGGCCTGGCGTCAGCAAACGACCGAAGCACCGAGTCTCCGCATTCGGGCTTGTGCGCTCAGTGTGCAGACGTATCCGTTCTTGGATTACTGTGATCCCAATGGGTTCAAAGCGCTGGAATTGCTGATCGATCGGCAGGAGACGCCGGAGCCGCAGCGACCGGTTGCAGAGTACTTGCGAGGCAAAGTGAGGTACGACAGCTCTGCTGAAGCGCGATACAAGAAATGGGAAAGAGGTAGTTACTCCCCTCTTAAACCTTTGAATGGTTGCCAAGGCTCATCCTAGGACCCGCCCATAGAGCAGAAGACGACCAACCGCGACAAGGTAAGACTATCTCGTCTCCATCTTTCCTGCTCGTTTGTTTACGTCGTTCCCCCACCCTCTTCCTAATCAGAAGCTCGAACAGGAACAGAGAGTTTTTGGGTCGAGCGGAGATGGCAAAGGGAAGCGAAAAGGCCCGGAAAGTGATGACGAGGTATCATGCAATGAAAACGGGACGGAGGAAGTGAACCAAGGCCGCGTTTCCTCCGCAAAGCTCAATCCCGTCGATCTGTAGAGACGCATACTGGGCGATCATACCTGTGTCAAATACAGCAAGATTTGATTGCGCCCATATTATCTCGAGTGAGACCAAAACGTTCGACGGTGCCCGCGGTTGATCCTGTTGTGAATTCAAGGCTTGCCCGAAGACAATTTTGGGTCCGTTTGTTGTTAAGATGCTGCGAGTCAACCTGTTGTAGACCACATCGTTGCGGAAATGATACACGTGTCCGCGTTGTGGGAAAACACGACAATTGCCAGTTCGCCGTTGCGCCCTCCTTTCCTCTTTTCCTCGGCGCATTCTGCGCGTACTCACTGACAACTTTCATGTCTCTCCGTGCACTCTTCTATGCATATGTACTCGGCGGCCTGACCTTCATCCCCCTCGTCATATTCACCATCTTGTTCATTACCATCTACACTTCTGTACCAGTACCCGCACCCGGCACTGACTCGACCAAAAATTCACCTCAAGAACGCACTGACCACGACCGCCCGAATGTTCCTTCCACCACCGAACCGCCCTCTCCTAGCGAGCCAAACGACCTCCCGCGGACCCGCAAAGGCTGGCTCACCGTCCGACGCACGTTCGAAGAGTCCGCCGTCGACGGTTCGTACGCGACCCTCGTCCGGTCCTACCTCGACGCACGCTCGAAAGACCCGAAGCGTTCGCGTCCCAAGGACATGTGGTACGTCGTGCTCAAGGGCAAGGTGTTGTATCTCTACGAGGACGAGGGCATGACCGAGTGCGGAGCTGCGGTGGAGCTAGGTGGTCATGACGTCGTCGTCTATCCAGAGGGATTGTTGGACGGAGAGTTGTTCACGCGGCGGAATGCTATTTGCTTGAAGCCCCGGTCCAAGAACGCAGAGGAGGACTCGTCACCAGGCGCGTCCGCGGACAAGGGAAAGGAAAAGGAAAAGGGTGACGTGGAAGGGGAAGAGGAAGGGATCGAGAAGGCGAACGGGGAGCAGGCGGAGAAGCGAGAACAGGACGAGAAGCCGGAAGAGGCCGCCGCTGCGCCGTGGTTCATCTTCGTCCGATCCTGCATCGACATGGAAGATTGGTACCTAGCACTCGTACATGCATCCGACCATCCATCAGGGACCTCGACGCTGGATCCGCTCGAGTCCGTGTTCTTGCCGTCAGAGATGGACTGGCTCGTCTCTACCCTCGACGAACAACCGGACGTCATCCCTATGCGATGGTTCAACGCGCTGTTGGGACGATTGTTTTACAGCTTTTACAGGACCCAGATGCTCGAGTCGTACATCATCGGTCGTATCATGAAGAAGTTGTCCAAAGTCAAGCGCCCCGCGTTCCTGACGGACCTCGCCGTCACCCAGTTCTCGGTCGGCAACAAGGCGCCGACGTTGAGCAAGCCTATGCTCAAGGAGCTCACCAAGGAAGGCGACGCGTCGTTGGAGGTGGGCCTTGCGTATAAAGGTACGATTCGTGCCACCGTCGAGGCAACTGTCGTGATCAACCTTGGGGCACGCTTCAAGCCGTATACCGTCAAGATCGTTTTGGCCGTGATCATTCGCGAGCTCGAGGGCAACCTTCTCGTCAAAGTCAAACGCCCTCCTAGCAGTCGCATGTGGTATGCGTTTACCAAACCGCCGCGCATGGTCATCAATGTGGAGCCCATCGTGAGCGACCGACAGATCACTTGGAGTATGATTCTGAACACGATCGAGGCAAAGATTGAGGAGATCGTGAGTTGACAAGTCGAGGATGCATACCCGTGGACGCTGAGCACCAGACAACAGGTCGCCGACTCTGTCGTGCTTCCGAATATGGACGATATCAGCTTCTTCGACAGCTCCCAGTGCGAACATCGGGGTGGAGTATGGGCTGATGCTGCGCGTTTGGACAAGCTGATGACCCCACCCGCGCCGGAGGGGGTCGCCAAATCGTCTGTTCAGGTTGCATGTTCACAGCCGATGGATGAGACGGGTTCGCCTACGCTTGCGCGTGTTCGCACCGAACCGGAGCCGGCGTCGTCGCTGGACAACGTGCCTATCATTCGCTCTGCTACTACATCCTCGGAGAAAACGTTTACTACGGCTAGGCGACGCTCGTGGTTCGTGGCTAGTGCTAGTGCGGATACCGAACACAAGGAGGCAGCCGAGCAAGAAGTCGTGCACAACGTCAAAGAACAAAGTACGGGACCGGATAGTAATCCTACTCCTACTCCACTTCCCGATACGCCCACTATACAACCTCCGGAGGACTCGGACAATGAGCAGGATCCGCATGAATATCTCTCCCCGCATTCCCCACCCACACCCTCATATACGCAGTCGAGGTCATCACGGGCTCTGTCTGTTTCGTCTTCGATAGGCGGCGATGAGTCTTCCAACTACCTCTCTGACACCAGTACAACGTCGAAAAGTCCGCGCCAGTCCTTTGGGGCATCCACCGCTAGTTCGTTCTTGTCCACCCTGAGATCTAAAGCGGGGGACAAACAAGCACTGAGCAATACTGCAAAAGAGGCGATGCGGAAATGGGGCGTGAACTGGGGTTTGAAGAAAGACGCTGGTGCGAACTTGTCACCGGAGGACCTTGGTGATTTTGGAGGGACCGATCATCGTTCGCGGGTGGAGGGACCGCATGGACATCAAAATTATGCGGATGTGCGTGCAGCGGTCATAGAGCGAAGAGAACGCGAGCAGCTAGAAAGGGTCAATGGAAACATATCACCCATTCCGATTCCTCAAGGAGGTGGCGTCGAGAAGGGGCGGTCGACAAGCATGCCAGGTGGTCGCCTGACCTCGTCGTCTTCTAGCGGATCGACTTCTCCCGGGCTGTCACGTTCGTTGGGTGAGGGGTCGAATGATCCTTTCAAAGACCGCGATTTCACAGAAGTCACAGAAGAGAACCCAGCACCTTCGTTGATCCACACTCAACCTTTGCAAGCACGCACGATGACGATCCCGGGGATACACGCTAGTCACAGAGGTGAGGTGATGTCTCTCGGAAACATTGCACCGGTTTCGTCTGTGCCGGACAGCAAGGCCAAGGGGCCGACCATCCAAAGCATGTATCGATTGTGGAAGAGTCCTATACTGACGGGGCAGTCAAGTGAGGAGGCACCGGCGTCGTCTTCCACCTCGTTCGGACGTGGCGAAATGAATGATGGGGATCAAGATGTGGATCCGTTGAGTTTGACACCTGAAGTTGTTTCTCCACCTCCGCGTGCCGTTCCGCCTCCATTGCCACCTCGGAGTGTTTCCACTGTCATGGTGAAGCAGGAAGCTGAAGGGACGGACGGTGCGAGTGTTTCGGCGGCGTCGCAAGCACTGAAGATGATCGCGTCCAAGGATGGAACCCGACGGTTGTCGACGAGCGATATCCCGCCCGACGGGGAATTGACAGAGCCGTTGGGAGGAGGATCGGACGGTGGCTCGACTGCGGTTCCGAGTGCCAGGCTGAATGGCAAGCCTCCTTTGCCACCTCGGAGGGTTCCAGCATGACGATTGCATGTTTTTTTTTGTCGTACTTGCTGTATATTATTGGTTTTATTGCATGTCTCAGAGAGATTTACGGCTTGACAGACACAGGAATTGAAAATTAACCGAACCAACTCAAATTTTTTATTTTCTTTGGTTGGCATTGACTTGTCATGGCTGCTACACCTCCCCGTCCCGCTACCCCTGCATCGCGACCAAACGTCGTCGTGCAAAAGTCTAGTCACGCACTACAGATCTCCCCAAACCTCGAAGCGCTGCTACAGCACGACGAACTCACGCGTCGGAACAGCGGCGGCTCGCCCACGAATGGGTCCACTGGACCCACTACTACTACTACCCCCTCGGAATTCCCGATCAGCCTACCACCGCCCCCACCGAGGAAAGCTCAAGGTCTCCGGAAGGCGATCCAGCGTGAACAGGAAGTGTTTCACACAGCGCGAAGCAAGGAGGAAAAGCGCAAGAGGACCGTCATCGCTGGCTCTGATCGCTGGCCTAATGCCCTTCCCACCGCGTCTCCACCTGACGATGGCCAGTCGACGACGATGGCTTCTTCGAACTCTTCTCGGCCAGCGACACCGAATCCATACATCAATCCGACACCCGTCTTGATGAGGACTGATGATGATGACGGTATGACTCGTTTCCACAGCACCTGCTAATTGACGTATTACTTACGTGCCGTCTCCTCCTCCCCCTTTTTTTTTCTCAGACGACGCTCCCATGCCAAGACATGCCGAGTTTTTTTCCTCGGATCCGTCCTACCGTCCATCGTCCGCGTCCAGCAAGGTCACCGAAAAGGTCCTCTGGATGGGTCGCGATTCTCTCAGTCTCTTCCCCGGCTCAGCCAGGAACACACCACTCAGGCGTGCTGAATATGGCGACGTGGATGCTGTGCAAGGTACCACATTTCCGATCTTTGCCGTGTCGAATCGTGAGCTGACTTGGCTTGGCGCCACCGGCAGACAGACAAATGAGGCAGGTCCCTGCTCACTGTGTCTCCAGGCCAGCGTCCAGGCCCAGGTTTGGTGACCCGTTCGATACAGCCACCGTCGTACGTCTTTCTCTTTCGCTCACTCTCTCACTCACTTTTTCGGTCTCGTAGTCGTCGTCGTCACCATACTTTGTCTCGCTCCCTCAAGGGTCCTTCCCTGATCCCACGTTTGATTTCGCGTCGGCGTGCTCGCATCCCATCAAGTCCGACTTCAACCCGACCAAGGAGCCGGGTCCCATCCAACCACATCCTGCGGCTTTCCTACCCCGCCTATCTTTGCCTTCCATCTTCATGTCCCATTCTCCATCACGATCCCCACGTCCGGCTGACGACATTGCCGATAGCGATTTATCTTTTATTGATTTCTTCTCCCCATCTATCCCCGAAATTACGGATAATCCTTGTATCATGCACCCATCCTCCTCCTCTCGCCCTCAACTCGAGTCAATCAGCATTCATTCTCCCAATCACCGCTCTCTCTCGCGTTGCAATTCTTCCACCTCTCTTGCGAGCATGAGGTTCGCTCCTCCGCCCAGTCCTACCGCCGTCACGCTCTCGCCGTCGTACAGCCGCACAGAGTCTTCCTCGTCTTCTATCACGCTCTCCTCTATGAAATTTGCACCACCTAGTCCCTCTATCGACCGTATCCCACCCACGCGGCTACAGCCTCTCTCTGAACCTCCTTCGCCCTACTCTCCCCTCGAGTTTGCACCCCCGCCCAGTCCCCTATACGAAGTCGTCGAGAAGCCTTCTCCTTCCATAGCGCCAGCAGAGCTAGTTCCGGAGTGCAGTAGCAGGCCTAAATCGAAGAAGCGCTCCATGTCTTCGTCGCCACGTGCTGTGTACCATACACGATCATCATTGCCCCCCACGACCAATCAGCTCGGTGCAAACGAACGGGCAGACCGTATTCGGCGGAATCGCAAGCTTGCTCGCGTCTTTGGCAGGATGCCAGGGACGGAGGAGCCTGTAACCGAGCTGGACGAGCCCCGCCAATTATCGAAGAAGTTGCACTCGCCTGCGCTGGCGGCCTTGTTGTCCAAACAGAAGATCCACAGGCAAGCCATGTCCGTCTCGGTCGCGGTCAAAACCCCCGGTTTGAAGACAGAGCCGTCGACCCCATGGCAGACGGATGGTCTTTGGTCTCCCGACGGTCGCAGACACTCGACTCCACTGGCTACGGGATCGTTCAAGTTGTACGTGAGCAATGATGGCGAGGCGGAAGATCCGTTCAACCATGTAGACTCGCTGGACGCTGCATCTACGAGGTCGTTCATGGATCTGTCGGACGAAGATGTTCGCGAGGATGATGTGTCGACCATGAACTTTTTAACACCACATCATCCTATCCGCCGACGTCTGCAACATAGCAATTCTGTCCCTTCGCTCGTCGAGTCGCTCGATTCCGAGGCGCAAGCCGAAGCCGAGAAGCGACGAAAGCGAGAAAAACTGGCAAGACTCCACCGTTTCCTTGGCTCGCGCGTTCCTCTAGAGGCTGTGAATGGATGTGCGATCGGTCCTCCCTTGCCTCCTCTTGCTGTTTCCGAGCAAGCTGACTGCGCACACCGGCTTCACGGGACCAGGAAGAGTGCATCTCTGGATGAATTCGATCGCGGTAGAGAGGAGTTGGACGAGAGCGAGAAGGCGCGCAACGTCCGTCGGGCGCAAAAAATGGAAAGGGTGTGTACCTTTTTTTCGTCGTCGTTTGGCGCCTGCTGACTCGATCTACAGGTATTCGGTGCTCCGCCTCCTCAGACTCTGTTTCATACACGCACGATGCGCCCGACTGCACCGGCTCCTCGTTCGCCGTCTATTGCCAGCGTCAACCCCTATGTCTTGACGCTCGACTTGCCTTCCAGCTCTCGCAACCCGAACCAATCTGCGTACATGGGCAAGACGCTGCACCACCGCCCGGGTCCGTCGGACTCGTCGAGGTGTTTGCTTTCGCACGCAGAGGACACGCCTCAATCCAGTCCTTCCTCTCTTGCGCAGTCATTCGCTGATTCATTGTTTGCCGAACCGTCGGGATATCAGCAAGTCTTGGCTCAATCTACCGTCTATCTCAACTATCAACACTCTCTGAACTCTTTGATTGACATCATTGATCGGGTACGTTGTTCGTATTCGGGTCCGTCCTGCGTCCCTGACTCTTGTGTCAAGGACGATCGCGAGTCGCTCATGGAGCTGTATCGTTTCCTGCGCGGAAAGGTCAATGACGATTCTTCGGACGAGGAAGTGCCGCCGATGAACTCGCGTCGAATCTCGGCTGCTGCTTCCTTGAAGTCGGAACGACGCCACTCGCTCCCGACGCGCGCGTCCATGACGTCGCTCTCGTCCGAGTATGCTTGTCCACAGATATCGCCGTTCCAGATTCGGCGACGCAAGGCTGCCAAGTTGACCAACTTTTTCGGCGTCGACTATCGGGAGTTGATTGACGATATTCTCGAGAGTATCGAAAAAGGCGTCGAGGATGAACGCAAGCATGGCACCTTGCAGCCTCAGGAGGTCGAGGTGAGTGTTTACACAGTTTTCAATGCGATTCAAGCAAACGTTTCTTTACAGGTGTTGATGCACCGAGTGAGGAGTCTCCGGTCGATCAGAGATGATATATGATATGTAATTTCTTTTTTCTTTTTCTTTTGGTTATGTACTCCCCAATCTTCACCTGTTATGTTGGCATTTTCGAACGACTCGTATATGTATATTCACGTTAATGGATCCATGTTATAATATCATTAAGACGACGACGAGCGGAGCAGGGTATTCACAGGATGACTAGTTCCCCCCGACACGAGTGACACCAAAAGATGTGCGACTCATCCATGAACTGGGGTCGATGGGAGTGGGGAGAGTCCGTTACTGACAAGGAAGAATCTGGGATGGGGGAGAGACCTCTTGGCGGAGGCGGAGGCGTGTGCCTGTGAGCGGCGGTCTCGCTCTCGATCCTGGCTTTCAGCATGCTCAGGCTGACTTGCCGCTTGTGACGCGTCTCCGGCGAGAGCCCGACGTCGAAGACGGATCGGGTGGGTGGCACGAGACTGCTCGACTTGGTGGTGGTGGTGGTGGAAGCCAACGACCCGCGCCGTAAATCACTGCTCGTCCGACTCGCCGGCCGCGCATTGCTGCTGCCGGGCGAAAACGGTCTCTGCGACGACGCCCTCGAAAGGGAACGCGAGGCGAGCTGCTCCTCGAGGACGTGAACCTGCCGCTGCAGCCTGTGCGCCCTGTCCTGCGCCTCGAACACGGCACTCTCGAGCGCACGGACCTGGGAGTGGGCAGACGAGAGCTCTATCGCGTGCTGCTGCCTCACAGCGCCCAGCATCTCGTCGTCGAGCGACCGGAGGTTCTTCTGATTCTGTTTCTGTTTCTGTTTCTCGTACAGACTCTGGCGGTCGTCGTTGTCGTCGTCATCGTTGCCACCGTCGCTGCGCACGCTCTCGAGCTCTTCTTCCTTGGCCACCAGCTCGCTCTGCACAGACTCGAGCTCCGTGCGGTAGTGGTGGATGAGCTGGCTTTGTTCCGCTTCGTTCTTGCGCGATGCGGCCAGCGCGGACTCGAGTTGTGAGATTTCCTCTTCCCGACGCCGTGCCTCGGCGTTCATCCGGTTGCTCAGATCCGCCTGTCGCACCTCGGTCTGCCGCATCCGCGCACGCTCGGTTTCCAACGTCTTCGTCGTCGCTTGGGCAGTCTGAAGCTCGGCCTCGAGCAACGAGTAGCCCCGTTGAAGTTCCGCGACGCTCTGCTGCAGCGAATGGTTGTCTCTCTCCCGAAGCGCGTCCGACCCTTTCCGGAGTTTCGCCGCCTCCGCCTCCCGTTCCGTCCCTTCGTTGAGCGCCGTCTCAAGATTGGAGATGAGGGTATCGCGAGATCTCTTTTCGTGTTCTAGCCTCTCGATTTGCTCCATCAGCTCGAGCTTGAATGATGTCAATTCGACAATCTTGGGTTGCATCTCTTCCAGAGACTGCATCAGCCTCGTCCCTTCCGCCTGTAAGTCCTTTTGCGTCTTCTCGGACTCATCTGCACGACGAAGAGCAGCGCGGAGTTCGCCTTGGACATTCTGCAGGGTCCGGTCGCTCGAGGTCACTTCGGTCGCAAGCTCCCCGAGTTTCTGCTGCAGCTGCTTGACTGCGCTCTGATTGAACTCGACTTGCGACTGTAGCGAAGCGCGCTCTTCCAGCAAAGCGTCACGGTGGTTGTTGGCTGTCTGCAGATCGCCCTGCAATACAGAATGTTGAGTTTCAAGGCTAGAGTGTCGGGCATTCCAATCCGCCTCGCTCTGGGTCTTTGAGCGAAGCTGTGATTCCAAGTCGTCCCTCTCGCCCTTGACGGTCGTATGCAACTGGAAAGCGGCATCAATAATGAGAAGAGGACAAGTGTCGAAAGAACGTGCCTGTTGTACTTTGCTGAGCTGAAATTCGAGTTCGTCTGCACGGTCTTGAGTATTCTTCAGAGAGACCTCAAGTTTATCTGCCCTGTCGTCACTTTCGATCTGCTCCTCCAACTCGCGGACTCGTTGCTGGTGTTGGGTCGACGCTGCTTGCATTTCCTCGAGTTCAGCTTTCCTAAGTTGGATCTCACGCTCCTACATGCACGGTGAAACCGTTTCCACCCGAGAAGTGAAATAGAACACGAACATGATCTCGAACACGTTCCAGCAAATCCCTCTCCCGAGCAATAGTCTCCTCGAGTTCGTTTCTTTGCTTCGAAGTAGTGATTTCGAATTCTTGGACGCTGTTGGCCAAGTTCGTAGCTTTCGCCTGCTCTGCAAGAAACAAATTTTCCCTCTCCTGCAGTTCTAAATGAATGACAGCTTGAACAACGTCCAGACCACATGAATGGCAGTAACTATACCTATCTCGACCTCTTCCAGCCGCTGAGCAGAGGCTATCAGAGAAGCCTTCTCCGAGACCAGAAGAGAAATAGTTTGCTGGCGGCTCTGATCCTGTTCTTGCCATCGTTTAGAGTCCCAAGCAGCACTCGCGCGTAGTTCCTCTATCTGACTACGAGCTGCAGAGAGTTCTGATTCGACCTTTCCCGAATGGTCCTGCGCGCTGAGAACTTCCCGTTGTGCTGATCCCAAGTCCGAGGCCAACCGTCTGATTTCTGTCAAAACGTCACGACGAGGTTCCGTTTCCACACGAAATGAGGACCTACCGGACTGCAGAGAATCGACCTTTCTGCTCGCCTCGCCAAATCGCTGTTGCAGCTCAAGACGACCGGTCTCCAACTCGCCAATCTTGATTTGAGCGCCACTGTGCAGATTCTCCAGTCGCGACTTTTCTCGGGAGAGTTCCTCGAGGCGACGCGTGACGACGACATGAGACTCCGTAGCTCGTGCAAGCTCGTCCTTCAGATGCCCAGCATCTGCTCTCATACGCTTTGAGGAAGAACGAGCAGAAATGATACCTAGCGACTCACCAGCCCGGAGTTCGGAAAATTGAAGAGTAGACTTCTCGTTATTCAGGGAGGCCTGTCGTTGTTCTTTGAGAACCTGCTGGTTGGCTTGTGGCATTGTTACAGACTGTGAAGCAAAGGCAGGCGCGCCTACGCGTTCTTGCGGGGGTGGCGGAGACCTCGGCGAAGGCCTCAGGCTTTGGGGTTGAGCGATGGTATTGACTACGTCGGGGACTTCGGCTTTGGGTAACGACTGGATCCAATTTGCGTCAGCATCACTGCTGGGGCTGAATCTGTCCAAACGATAGTTAAGAGACGTTGAAATACCACGATACTCTGGGGAACATACAGGTCATTAATGTCGCGCTCGCGTTTGCTTTGTTCAGCAGCAGCTGCAGGCTCTGCAAGAACGGGGGTATAAGACCGAGACGGCGGAGGGCTAGCTAATGGAGCGCTGGCACGAGAACCTGTCCCAGAGGTCTTTTGCAGCTGCCTCTTCTTTTGAAGCTGCGGCGTACAAAGGTGAGCACCACCAACGTGTCGAGTGTATCCGAACGCGCACCAAAATTGCCTTTCCTCTCGCAGCCTTTGTAGCCCGATCTTCCTCAGTCTGGGACATGGTAATGACACGTTGAGTGGTTCGTGGTCAGGAAAGACCTTATAACCCTATTACTATAATATTATGCCGGCCCGAGTACTCGCACATACAACTTTGCGCCCGGCGAATTATCCTCCTCATAAAATTCTGCTCAACGGTGGACATTGCCATATTCTAGACCGTGCAGATTGATACCAACCATGAAAAGATGAGAAAAAAATTTGGATTGAATCTCGACGGAATATGCACATTGTTGGTAGCAAGTGAAAAAAGCATCAGAGGTAGAAATTGGGCAGGAGATGGCCCATAAAAGACAATATATGTATACCAAAGCAACGGAGGGTGCATGCCTACAAAGAAGACTTGTAGATGGCCACGAAGGATCGACTCGAGGCGAGCGTTGGAGAAACGCAAGCGGGTGAGAATGTGGCAACGATATCAACGAACAGATGGTCGAAGACAGAACCGGGAACCAAATCGAAACGGAGAAGGAGCGTCGCGAAAAGAAAAGAAAACAAGAATGGCGGGTCCATTTTTCATTATGCCCAGACCTGAAGGAAAAAACTGAGTCCCGTCCACGTTCGGAAGCACTTGTCCAACCACTTACCCGAAGGGTGCTGTCCCAGCTGCCTGTACAGAGGGCCATGCCATCGACTGACACACCCAGACAACTGACCCTGTTTTCGTGGCCAGTCAAAACACCAACACGCTCACCCCTCAGCGTGTCCCAGACATTGCATGTCCAGTCATCATACCCTCCGAAAAGGATACGACCCGAAATTGAGAATGCGACTGAGGTGATTCCACAAAGGATATTGTCGTGGGTGAAACTGTTCAATTCCCGGTCTGCTCGGATGTCGAACAACCGGCAAGAGGCATCATCGGATCCAGTGGCAAAAGCATCACCGTTGGGGAAAAATCTGGTAAGCAGGATTTAGAAACAAAGACGACCCCGACAACGTCTAGACGCACTGAACGGCGTTAATATCAGACTCGTGGCCAGTGAAAGTTTGCGTAGCGCGACCACTACGTATATCCCAGAGCTTTGCGGTAGCATCGCAAGCACCGGAGACAAAAACATTTTGGTTTGGGCCGAGTGATAGACTGAAAAGATATGATATCAAGATGGAGTAATGGGGAGGACCACGGAAAGATAACTACCTCATGACATCACCGGTATGGTCGCTAAATTCGACGACTCGGACACCTGCTTCGATATCCCAAAGCATACAGGTCATGTCGCCAGAGCTGGTGACTATTTGTCGGTCATTGATAAATCTGCAGCAACTGAGGTAGCCGGAGTGGGCACTCAATTCGCGGGCGCCTCTGACACCGTTGGCATCCCGACTGTTGAGATTATAAATGGAACAGATGTTGTCCAGACCACCACAAGCCACAAAGTTTCCAGAGGGCGAGTATGCACATGTCATGACCCAACTCGACCGAAGAGGAATTGCGTGGACCTTGTTGGTGGTGTAAGCGTCCCAGACGATTAATTTGCCATCCTGCGAGGCTGAAACTAGATGTCGTCGATCTGCAGCCCAGTGCATGGCATAAATCTTGGCAAGATGTCCCTTGAGTGCCCGCCGAGGTCGCATCACGATTCGGGGGAGTGTATCAACCTCTGCAGCCATTGCACGCACTAAGAGTACGTTGGGCGGTTGTGTGAATCCTCGAAGAGAACGACATAGGGAACACGTACGACTAGTATCAGCAGAGGCCTCTCTACTTGCACGGATTTTCTCCTTCAGAACCTCTGCTTCACGACGTGCCGCGGCGATACGTTCTTGTATATCGCCCTGTGGTTGAGCCATTGTTGGGAGTCGAATCTGATGGGAGCAAGATGGCAGATGAGCGATATGTGTCGTTGTCTTGAGAAGAGAAAATTTGCACACCTGTGATGCTTGCGAAACAAGGACGGATTAGTGGAAGAGCGTGTGAAGAAGGCCTCAAATAGTACGCAAAGGGGCGCGATGGAAGCGGCAATAAAGGTGTTCTGAACACCACCGACGACGACGAGGAAGGGGAGGAGGAGAACGTTGTTGACGACGGCGAGGAGAACGAATTTCGCTCGAGCTGGTTGGTGTAGAACACCGGCAGACGTCTTCGCTCACAACGCCGGATATCCCCGAAACTCCGACAGTGGCGCATCTCGCTTGCAGTCCGTCACGCGTCACGTGTTACACAGTTGACATTAACCCTTGATAATATTTACCCTACGTAGAACGTGAATACATTTCCCGACATTCCCCGCTCCACCCGGTCCAACACACGATCTCAGCAACGTGTGACGCTACACTGCAACAGCAGCCCCAGGAACAGACCCCGCATGCATGCTCCCAGCGATATGATGCTAGGCAGGCATTTGAGGCCCCGAGGGGTTGTAATGGTTCATAGGGTGCACCACTGGGTTAGGGGCCAGGGAACCGAAGGATTCTTTGACGGACGATAACCAAACATTTTGACCACGGCTCGCAGAAATCACGGCAATGACGGATAAGAAGCCAGTGTACAATAGAACTTGACGAGATGCTTAGCACAATTAAAGGTAAATTGAGATGACTCACGAATAATGAAGTTCAGGAATGAAAAGGCTTCGATCGCTTGACCGTCTTGGCACATTCCGTTGTAAATGTCTGGGACGGTGCAGGTCAAGAACAACAGCACACCACGATGGCACAAAATACGCACTATTCACAAAGTCGCACCCAAATGGCAAAGTGACGTCGTAAGAATAAGCCGTTTCACCTCCAGTGGCCACCCAGAGAATCCAAAGGATAGCTGCAACCACATTCAATGGTAATAGTCATTCATGAATGAATCAGTATCACGGGCATCGACCGGAACCAATACGTCGGCTTACACAACCATGCCACTTCGACAACAATCATGGATGTAAAGGCGCCACGGCGCGTGATATCGAGAATGAGCCTGGGTTCGTGCCGCATCAGTCTTCAGGAAGAACAACCGATGTGACTCTTACTTACATCACGGGCAAGGTCACCAAAGATATCGACGCGACAGCCACTCCAAGAGCACAGAAAATGAATGTGACGCCAAAGTATACTTGTGTTTGTGATATCAAACGGGCGGATATACCCAGTACAATGAGAGAAAACAGCGTTGTCACTCCTAGGGATGGGGTCGGTAAAGACACTTTCACTTTGATCATATTGCTCACCTAGAACCCCTTGGCGGATGAGTGTGATTATGCTCATTGTCGAAGATATTGTGCAAGGAGAGAAGTCGGAAAAGAGGGATATCCTTCCTTTTATCTTTCCCGGTTAGGGAGGGTACGATGAAGGGCAATCCCTTGGCCAGTCGACCTGGTGACCTGATCGAACACAGCATCCATCCATACTTAGCAGACCGAGGCCCTCAGCGCCGACCAGATCGAGTAAAATGCCGTGAACAAGATACGGGTCGGCGCAGATAGGCTGACAGGATTCGTCGGCACCTTTACAACAACCTGCGGTTTGGAGTGAGAATCGGAGAAGTCTCTCATCCGCTGCAGTCTCATGCGGTCTGGATCACCTGAAAAGCAAAATTAGTGACAACACCTTCAGAACGACAAGTACTGTATTCGTGATCTCGAGGACTCCCGTCCATGTGTGAATAAAAGGATGGCTATAGTTGACAGCGAATGCCAAGGTACAGGGTCCAAGGTATCAGGTGATGCAGGCACAGGGCCAGGAGGTTCTGTCAAAAGAAGTACATAGTAGTACGTGGGATCCGAAATGTGCGGGAGATTGATTTCGCCGCGAAGTGGACTATAGGGACAAATAACGATGGCCAGAGCCTATAGTTCATCACTTACTCAACACCATTTCTGTCTTCAAGACCACTTGAAGACCCCGGCCGGGGAGCAGTTGAACGGCCCCCGTGACGACGGCGTTGATATTGTCACGTATAACACACAGCCGCATCATTAATTCAACGCACGTCCGACTGAGTCCAAGCACTCTGATCCCTGAATTCCTAACCAATCGGTACGTTTTGTTGATAATTTCGTGCGCCAAGATTGGGCGGCACATGTTTGAAGCTGCTTCCGGGCCTCAGGGATGTAGAAAAGGCAGTAGCGGCAGGGCTGCCGCCAAGGAACAAAAAAGTATCACTGTTGGCAGTCGGCGACAAGGGGGCGACGATCATGCCAGTGAAGGTCAAGCACAGGACGATGCTTCAGAACTCTTCCGCAACGCAAGCATCGGCGCTATAGAAGCAAAAGACATCATGATGGGTGGAAGCCGGGCTTAGATCAGGTATGTAGGTCGCAGGTAGACCCTTACCGTTGCATCATCACAGCCCCGGCCTCCCCCCACTGCATAGCCAATTTTCCTCCCGACATCCACCGATCAGTAACTCGGCGAGAAAGCGACTTTTCAACGTGGAGATCCAGATGTTCAGATGTATGGGTCTTTAACCCCGCATGACTTGGGAAAAGGCTTCACTCATCATTAGGCTGCATTCCCGTCTTCCAAATTCTGGACACTGATAAGTAATGCAGAAGTCAAATTCCAAAAACGCCATCCACTGATGTTTTTTTTTTTTTCTTTTTTTTTTCAGTTGCGCACCAGTCACATCTCGTTTAGCTGCCAAGCATCTTCATCATGCCACTTTGTGAAAGCAGATCCACTGTATTGCCCCTATTGTCCGTACCTTCCATGCAAGATGGATCACATTGCGAAACTCAGCGAGCTCAGCTCCGCTGCAAACTTCTTGTCCGCAACAATACTATTAGCTGGTGCACAATTAATGTGTCTTTCCATCCTACGAAACTATAGTGATGAGGCGTTGCAAGCTAATAGGGATCCCACCTCACCGCGCGACTCTGCTTTGGGTCCCCCCACGCTATTTCTTCTGATATTACCGCACACAATTCATCTGACGGGGATCTCGAGCAAGATATAGTATTATCTTATACTTTGTTCTTTTAGAAGGGGCGCCAGGCTCTTGTGTTTGTGACCAGATCGCCGGTTTTGGAGCTTCACGAAACGGTCCATTGGATTATTGGACAGCTGGCTCGACTTCTTTCGAACCATCCCATCACTCTAGGTACCCATGCCTCCTCAGAGCAGGGTCTGTATAAAATCAATTGGTGAACCAGTTATTTCAAAGTGTACTCACACGTCCATACCCGTCGATACAACACTGCGTTGCAACGTACATGTGTGCAGCCGCAGGTGAGTTCTCATGAGCCCTGCCTCAAAGTGCTCCTGGTTCTCCGTGTGGCATTCGCCATTGCTATGTTAATATCTGTCAGAAGCACTGTTATGACAAATAGCGAATAGTTCTTCATCAAGGACAAGTATAGTGACAGATCAGAATGAAATTCTCGCAGCTCTCCTGTTGAGTGCTGTTCGAGAATGTTTCCGAGTGCCGATCAGTTGTAATAACAGAACGCTGTCTTTGCGCTCAGCATTGGGCTGAGCTGAGCATCATTCTTACATTCCACATTACAACTACACATTGCCGGAACAGGGTAACAACACAGGGTATACATACTAAGTTATACACAGCTATAGTAGCCGGAGCCCCTCATCTATCGGGCGACATACGTCTGCGGGCGAACGTAAAGTGTGGTGGAGATTAACTCGCTGATAAGTCAATTGTGATAAGCTGTCAATGCGCGATAGGTAATTTCTGCGGCAATTTCCATAGCGGTTCCCCTGTCGCGGGCTTCACCCCTGCCATATTCAATGCCATTGACTGCAGACAAAGTCAATTGAGTCGCATTCAAGTATGAAAGTAGGAATCCGAATGACTTACAGTATGCAACCGCTAACCAGCGCGTGTCGTGTGATGGGCCGGACTGTGAGTATGACCAGGAAACATTCCGTGTATGGCCATATCGGCCTTGAAGATAGTTGTTCAGATACATCCTCCAGTCACTTTTTCGGCCTATTAAAGCATTGTGAGTAACTTTTGACTTTAAAAGCAGGACTAGCAAGTACTTCGATCCATGATAATGCGCAGAGATGATAATCAATCGCAGTTGTTTAGAAGGGAACAGGTCAATGGATAACTGGGAACCGCTGAAGAGAACTGTGTCGCTCATGAGCTTTTAAATCGAGGGTCCACAGGAAGTCAGACAGCGTCATATCGAGTCAAGCGATGACGAGAAACCGAGGCACTATCCGGAGGACTATTCCGGTGGGAGTTCAGCTCAGAACGTGTAGCTGTGTGCAAAAACACACGAGCGTTACTGCGTTAGCCACTGAACTAAACCCATGTATGGAGGGTAAAGGCCCTTGTGTTGCAATGAATTAGAGCTGTAGCGGGTTCTTATGTAATCACCATCGGTGTTAACATCGACCGCAACTTCGAACGAGTGGAGAAAACGCCAGACTTTACTCGCCGATCTGACTCACCGAGCCAACTTGCTGTGTGTGGGAATAATATTGCGGGGTGCAGCCGACCTCCGAGAAGATACATGACGGTCGTGACATGCATTCGTTGATCATGCATACGCCTTCAGAGTCCTCTTTCCTTGTTGCGAAAGTCTCGGAGCCGTGGGACTCAAGTGGTATGTTATCGATTATCTTTCGGCAGCGTGACTGTACAGCATGTCACGGTTCACATAGGTTGGCGGGGCAGCCAACCTACTACATGGATAATAGCACTATGTCTGCCCGTCTGTACATGTGTATCCAACGTCCACAATAGATGATTCCTCTCCCAGCCACAGTCCTCATGGCGCTGATGCAAAAAAGGTTTCCTGTGCATTGCGCAACTTAGGAGCTGCTACTACTGCGGTGCCCTGGCTAGAGAATCGAGATATCCGCACTCCGTGGGGCGAGATGGATAATAATACGTCGCAGTCAAAGGACTCTGCGCGGCCCCTCAAAAGTTTCCCTACGTTAGTATAGAATGCTTGGTCGAAACATCACAGGCGGATAATCCTCTGAACTGTTTTGGGTTGCATTCCCATATACGACATTACCCCTATGTGCGAGACCACGATAACAAGAAATTTCCAGTAAGTTCTTTGGGGTTGACTATCAAGCATGAGTCTGAAGCCGCTGAGCCCTCAAAGCAATCAAGACTCTTTCTGCAGCCTCTTCTTTGGCTGCGCTAACGGAAGGTCCACTTCCGCGACCCCATTCGACCCCATCCACTGCACAAAATTTAAAGGTTTGTCAGTTACAAAAGAGGATGCAAAAGATTACACCCACGGTACGCGATGGCATTCCAGGTAGGCCGGTTGTCAGGGCCTTCATGCGGAGGCGTATCCCAGGTCAAATGCCGACCTGGGTCGTCTCTGTAGGCCGCTTGCAAGTAGTTGTTCAGAATTTGGCGGAAATCTGCCGACATGTCTTGGTGAGCCGACTTCTGAACAAAGAACAGGGTTCCTGCTTACGAGTAGTTTGTTCCATCGCGATATCGAGAGTGACGCAGTTCGTTTTTTAAGCAGGGTAGGCAACTTGGCAAAGATCTGCCTCATATGCCACTTGATTTATATTCCTCAAGCCTCAGGCCCGGCAATGCATATCTTGCATGGGCGTCCTGGATGATCCACAGGTTGGTTAGTCGGAGTAGTTCGTATCTTGCCAGCCGGGTTCTGAGCGGGGAATACGTCAGTTTTCCTATCGGGACCCCTTGGTTTTGCATCATGTCAGTGAAACTGAAAAGTCGGGTCCGGACTCATTAATCATTAGCCTTCATTTACACCAAGCGCTGGCACTGGAATCAGCACCAAGCTGTAGAAGATTACCCATGGACCACAAAGAGTGCGGACGTTGAGGTACCTCCCAGTGGTTCGTCGAGCTGAATCGACATTTTCTCAGATCTCGGGACAATACCATTACGAACCTTTCTCACATTGCCAGTCGCGGTGGCCCATCATGGCGCTGGAGAAGTACTTTATGTCCGATTTGGGTGGGCAAACAAGCGAAGTACAAATAAGTGTAGTCGCTGGTAGAAACGAAGTCACGGTGCTGGTTGGCACGCCTCTGGTCCACTTGCGAATCGATTTCACTCACCACTTTTTTATGTACTACCATTGAGATGGCCGTAATGTCATACATTAGGCCGCCTATACTAGTTTAGCTCCACCGTGCACTCGTTATGTAATCGTTTGGTACATCCTTGCAGCCCACCACTTAGGAACGCTTGCAAATAGCCTGAGTCTGTTATGTTTGGGCAGTCCTCGGAATTCCTGCGCCGTCGGACGTCGCTCTTTCATGTTCATTGAAATACTGTCATTTCATGCCGCCATGCGCCTCGGGCCCCGCTCCGGCTGTTCAACGCGCACTCCACATGTTCACGCAATGATTGACCACTTGACTAGACTACGCAGCGAGGGCTGCCCATGCCCACCAAGATCACGAACTGCATGGCCCCCAACCGACACTGCATCGTCCCCAACCGCAACAGATCTCGGGTCAGTTGTCTCTGAGCGGCCTAACGTCGCCTTGAGAGGGCAAATAGATTGCTAGGAGCGTTTTTACCAACATGTGACTTGTTCTGTTTACTCATTTCTGGTCCAGCTGATTTCGATGAACGCATCCCCAGACGACAGTTTTCTCCAATGCTTTTCAACTTGCGGATAATACTTGGAGCACCGCTCGGCATTTCTAGTTCTCCTCCTGGACCCTACCTCCGACGGTCCTTGGAGCGATCCAATGCAGATACCCGACATGAAGTCCTCGTGGTCCCTTTCAACTTTCGCTCGCTTCTTCACACCAAGCAGTTCGATCGATATTGCGTGTAGAGAGCGCGCCTTACTCCTGCAGCTTGGCTATTTCGTGTATTATCCCCCAAGTGACAACGCCGAGAACATGACGAGCGCACCTACAGAAGCATTCACCTCCGCTCAGCATTGCCTTTACACAATGCCGCCCTTTAATCCTTTCATGACGTCTCCGCTGCTAAGAAGTATAAAAATGACACACCGACGATGGGATCCCCCCCAAGTCAGCACAGAATGTCCTCGGGTATGTATTTCCTTGACATTCGAATGGATTCAATCGTGCTCATCGTCTTAGCTCAAGACCCCATCGTGGCCCTAAATAACTGTAAGTCGAGAAGTTCTCTCTCAGCGATGGGTTTAAAACAGACTTGGTATCCAGACCTGCAATCCCAGGGACGAGTTGCTGCTCTCAGCTGGAAGGACTCGACGAGCGGGCCAACGCATAATCCCGAATGGAAATCTATATGCAAGGGTAAACATTCTGTTCTTGTGTCTCGTGATTTATCTAATACATTCATGCAGTCTCTGGGAAGGAGTATGGGGTAGGTTTTGGGACACACAAACATCTCTCACGTGGTGCGGCGGCGGCACTCGCTCTGGAGGCACTCAAGCTCGAGGCTGAGAGCGAGCACGCCTGACAAATTGCATCGATTTCTCAACATCTCCATCGGACAACCACACGACTAATTTACCTTTTTCCCTTTGTCCTTTGCTCTCGCAGTTAGTTCCAACGACATTTTACTTTTATCTTGCATTCCCACCCTGTAGCTCTACACCTAGCTTACTTCCTGAAGACCAGTTATCTATTCGCACGTCATTGGGTTCTTTGGATGTGGACGTGAAAGGACTGACGTTAGCATATGAATCAGCACAGGTTTGGATGGCGTGATATCATGAACACGCACTTGCTCCGGGACGGCTCATGTCCATATGTCCGACGTTGCCTGCCCATGTACGTCTGATAAGAATGACTAGCTAAAACAGATGTTACTAAATTCGTCGCAGGCGCTTTGAGTGGGCGTGCCGAATAGTTCCCGCAGGATTATCCTTGCCTACTGGCGATTTCCCAAGTCACCGGCACCGTAGTCCTCTCGATCACCGTCACAGCGGAGTTTTTCTCCGGCGCTGAGCACGAGCCATCAGACATTAGATTGCCGGAAGAATGCGGCAGGCCGTCACAATCATGGTCACCGGGACACGATTACCAGGGACATTCCTCCACTTTCGGCTGGTATATCAACATATCAATGTAAGCTTCTGGAAATTGCCACTCGAGAAACACGTTCGCTAAGTTTTCCAGGCTCCTGCGCGAGTTTTCGTCGTGTAAACAGGTTTACTATCACCGTTGCAGTGATCGGATTACCGCACCCCATATTGGTCGAAATCGAGATCAGATCAGACATCATGCATCATGTCCCGATGCAATACTCCCATGAAAGGATGAGGGAAAATAACCTTCACATATTCTGCTTGTTCATCTGACCTTCGAGTTAGTTCTCTCTGGTATGTATGTTTGAAAGCTCAATATGCCTGCGTAGCTCAATGGGCACCATAGGGCCGCACTGCATCTTATCCACGATCGACGGCGTGCCTGCCACAGTGCCATCTCTCCTGAGGCATTCGTTGACTGCGTTAGTGTCGGATCGGCCACTATCATCTTCCGTAGCGGCGACCTCGTCAACAGGTGTCATTGTCCCGATGTCAGCTGACGCCTTATCGATTATCACGAATTTCCCTTCGCGGGATGAATTACTGCAAAGTAGTGGGCGTCCGTTGAATGCTCTCCGGTTTTCAAACCAGGCTTTCAAGTAAGTTATCGGTCACCCAGAATTGACATTCTTGTGCCGCTAGGTACTTTCCACAACAACTTCTGATTCGGTCATTCGTTTCATGGGAACACGGCACAAACCTGTGTGTCTGCACCTTCACCGATAATACATATGGCTTAAATACGGCGGAGGGATGACCTTGTGAAGACACAAAAATCCCAGATACTATCGTCACCGTCGCACCGTCGCAACTCTGCTTTTCTCAATATTTTCCCTTCATATCATGTCTCGTGAAAGTGGGTCATTCTTATCTTCGTTCGTCGAAATAGAGACTCATAGGACTCTAGGCTCCGTCACAAAACTCCATAATTGTACGCTGGATTTTTTTCTTTCTTTGTTGTTATCCAACCTCACTGTGATGAAGATCTCCAGGGACGAAATGAAAAACACTTGTTGAGTTGGAAAGAATACTCCGATGGTCCCGCAGAAGCCTTGCAGTGGACCTCAGAGTGTAAAGGTGCGCGATTTGATGGACACTGAAAGGACTAGCCGGGCTCAAAATGTATTCCGTTTCAGTCAAAGGTCAGGTACTGGGAGTGAGTACTGCTGGCCAGCTGCGCGTCGCCAAGGAACAAGCAGCGCGATCTGCCTGTCAGGAGTTGGGAATTCTGCAGTGAACAGTAAAGCATGCCAGTGCATGACTTCGTACTAGTTAGTGCGACCAATAGAAATTGTGGACAGCTTCGCGGAGTTTCCAAATGAGGAAGGACTGAGACCGAACTTTGTTTCGCAAATCGCGCCGGCTCTGTTCCTCAGCGAAAGCAAGTTGAAGAGACGTCTCAGAGTAGGAGAATTCAGACTGCCTTGCGCTACGTTACGCATTCAATGTCTCGACGTTTGACACCGTTTCTTTTCGCTGGTCTGTTGGGTACGGTCTTTGCAAACTAAACTATTCCGACCCTCAATTTACTAACCATCAACTTATTCCAGGTGTTATCTCTGGGGTCTACATCTTCAAGCCACTCCTGGAAGATACTACTGCTAACCGGTGCGCACTTGATTCGACACGACTGGGAGTCAAAGAAGAACCCTCTTAATGCTCAGCATCAGGCAAGTCCGAGGCGAAACCGGCACGGTCAATTCCGCAGAAAGACCGCAATCCCCGGTCGACACCGTTCCTCCTCAGCAAGGCAAATAAAATTCCCGTGCAATCACTAGTGTTTGCTAGTCTGTCCAGTCGGAACGGCGGCCGTATTCAACTTAGAATCGACCTTGCACTTGTCATATCAAGTGAAGTTATGGAGGGCGCCGCCGCGCGATGGTACACAAACCAAATGGGTTGATACATCATAGCCCATACGCACGCAATTGGTTGCAGTTTCGCATTCGATCCTAATAAACGTAGCAAATTCCCGCTATCTCCACTACAGTGCGCAATACGCCCATTTACCGCCGATCGACATCCATTCTCGCCGTTCCGTCGGTGCTGTTAGCTATGGCGTCACGGCGTTCCCATATCTGTTGTACGACTTTCAACGAGGATCCCATCGGTAACAACAAGGTCCAAGATCCTTACCTGCAAAACTGTTTCGCCCAAGAAGATCATCTCTTTGCGTGTCTCCTCTACGATGAGATCTTGAATTTGCAACCACTTTTCGCCTTCACCACCCCCTCCGCCGGCTCGGAGATGGACCTTCCAGACCGTGTTCTCCTTGTCACGCGTAGTTCCCGCAACGGACTCGTGAGTAACATTGGCGATCAGATCATAAACCGTGGACGGATGCGAAAGTGGCGCATCAAGGTCTACCAACAAACCGTGGCGGCGAAGATCCATACGGAGATGGGTGATTAGCGATGTTGTTTATGAAAGATCGACAATGCATACATTCGCGGAAATCAACACCCCTGAGCGGGAAGGTGACAATAGTAGGGTTCTTCTCCTCCACGAAAACGTTTTTGGTGAACCGCTTGTAGTGGAGAATGATATATCGTGGGAGACGCTGACATTTGTATCGCCTTAGCTGGCCCGTCGACTCCTTCAAGGGTGTGTGACAATAAGTGACAGAGGAAGCGTGTTTAACATGAGGAGTTTACCTGTGTAGTGACACCATCATATTTGGCCAAAACGGAGTGTACGCTAACCTGTGGGATGATGTTTTTCTCGACCGCGTCCTGGAACAATGGTGGCGGCGGAAGATCGACCGCTAGGAAGAGGAACGGTGACACCGTTGACTTGATGTCTGGTGGGCGGAAATCATAGATTGGCATGAGTATGAGTCCCGATCTCAATTTACTTACCTCTGTCGATATCGAATTTCGGCTTTTCGCTCCCAGCTTCGTTGAGGCGTACGAAGACTTGCTGTGTCTCCACGCGGAGTTCTCCTTGAAAGGTCGAGAAGATTTCACCTGTACAGGATATGTATTGCGGACGGCCAGCAACCAAAAACCAAGACGTACTCGAGTTCCTTTTCTTCGTTCCACCCAGATCGACGTGTAGGCGATTGAGGAGCCAACCAAGAAATTCGACCGGATCACCCTGCTTCTCTAATGAAAATTTTCCAGAGCTGGCACGATTCACTTCCTGCAGGAACTCATGTGGACTAACTTGGCTCTTGAAAAGCCGCGGATTCCATATTTTCTTGGCAAGCGCTGCGAATCTCTTGACAAGCTCCGTTTCTTTCCCCTTGAAATTCGACAAGAGCAGGTAGTCTCGAAGTGGAGCGATATGAAGGAGCGAGTGTATGATGACATTCATGTGATCGTTACGCTTGATATTGTTCAGGCCAACATACCCTTGCAAATAGGGCTTGTGGGTGAGGTCGTAAGATGGTTTCGAAAGATGAGATGCGGATGAGAGGTTTGCTATCGATGCCTTTGTAAACTTTGGATTCAACACAAAAGCAATATCTTCGAGCGACGGGTCAGAGACAGGATATCCATCTGGGAGCACGTAGACCTGACAATGCTCAGGGGTAAATCGCTGCGACACGTGCGAAAGGTGAAAGTGACCTTTGTGGTTTCGAGATTGATGAATACGTGGTGGTCGTCATGGATGGAATGGGCGTAGGCATACGAGCTGCGGCCACGGCCTTGGAAATACTTTCCGCATACAAGGCAGCCGTATATATTAATATTAGAGGTCGAGACCGAGCATACTTTCTCAAAATCAAAGTCGAGCAGAGCCCTGTTAATCTGCGAATAATAATGAGGGGGTATCAGGAGCTCGAGTGGAGTGTTGACATACGGTGTCAAGGTATAAATCCGATGCCTTGTGCTCATGTGCGGATGTTGAATCGTCTAATGAGTACGGATCATCTTCAGCATCTGGCTCAGGGACGAGTGGTGTATTTCCGTCGAGCATGCTGCTTGGCGCGTGGCCAAAAACCTTGGAACCTGACACGGCAGAACCATCTTCTATCCTTGGTCGTTTGCTTGGGGGCTGGCCGTCTGTATAAGAGGGTTTCTTTTGAGACAAGTCAGAGCCAGACATTATTACTTTTGAGGGTGAAGACGTTGGCACATGGATTATATAAGCTGTCCGTCCAACAAAGTTACCTCCAGTCGCCTTTCGGGATGCTTTCTTGCGCTTCGTTGCGCGTTCTTTCACGTCCGGCACTTTGTGCATTCTCCTCGACAGCGAGCGCGCACGTCGTTCCTCAACCAAAACCATCACTGACGCTAGATCCCAGTTTGAAGTCCTTGCTTCACGATGTTGACATATCTTTGATGTCCAAGCGGCATGAAGCCGAGGAACCAACTTCACTCGCGCGAGAATTGGAAGCGCTTGAGAACGGTGATGGCGAAATAGAATACTTTGATATGGACCACGAAGAACACTCGGTAGGGGAACCCGCACGACGCAGGGAGGACCGCAAATCGCCTGCTGCACGGTTCGGCAGTGATGGAATCGGCACTGTCGTTCTGTCCCCAGAGCTTCAGCGCACGATCACTGCTCTAATTGAAGGTACTTTTTTCTCTTTTCTTCTCGCGTTCCACTCTCGTTATCGTGTATAGGTGCAAATAAGACATTGCTGCACAGCGATGCAAGACGTCTATTTGCGGGACAGGACAACTCGGGAGAAGGCTGGTCCATGGCTTATGATAAGGAATATAAAAATCGTCGACAACGTTATCAACACTCTGCGCGCGATGGAACCGCATTCGCGTCCGTCATCCTGCCCGCGCATTATTCCGCCATATATGCGGTGTTGCGCCACGTGAAGCATAGATTAGGACCATCATGGAGTGTGAATAGAGTGATTGATTGGGGTGCTGCTACTGGAAGTGGACTCTGGTGCGACCTTTCGCCACTGGATGCCGGATTGTTTCTCAGAATTATGCAGGGCAGCGCTCAATGTGTTTCAGAAATCATCTGCAACCCCTGGAGAGGAACCACTGTTGAGAAACTCTACGGTTGTCACATACGTCGGTTTGGACCGGCGCGAGGGTCTCGTGTCGATAGCCAAGCAACTTTTGCAAAGTGAATGCTCTGTGATTTCTCCGTTGCGTTCGAGGTTGCTGAAGTTATGGCACAGAGACTGACCTCGGCGCATTGAATACGACATGGAAAAAGTCCTTCCACGAAGAATTTTGTGTAGATCCTGCCAAGGGACATTCTACAATTGCCCTCTCGGCGTTTTTGCTGTCTGCACAATCTTCCCCTCTGTCCAGGAAAAATATGGTGAAGGAAATGTGGGACAGTGGTGCTCAGACGATCGTACGTTCTATGCTTCTTAAAAAAATTCAAATTGATCGCGAGTAGATCCTCATCGACCATAACTCGCCTGTTGGTTTCCAATATATCGGGGAAGCTCGACATCTCTTACTCGAGCTGGGACGCAAAGAGATCGAAAACCCTGAAATGATGGATCGGGCTTGTCGGGGCTCCCATGTCGTCGCGCCCGTAAGTCACAGACTTATCATGTTGCAAATCGGCTCTTTTTTCCTTGTCGTCATCTTTGTTTTTGTGCCTCATTTTTCTGTCCATTCCCCCACATTTGAAAATGCAATGTTAACTCATCTGTTTTCTGATATAGTGCCCGCACGATCGCCCCTGTCCCCTCCACAATTCTGGTCCAAAGGGCCTTGTCTGCGGGGTTTCCCAACGCCTGCAGCGCCCCACGTTTGTTCGGCGCACAAAACATGCAAAGCAAGGACACGAGGATATCGGCTACTCTTATGTTGTTATTCGGCGAGGAGCAAGACCAGATATCACAATTTCAGGTGCAAGGGAACACCTGTTGGGAAGAATAGGAGGGGTGGAGAGAGAAGCGATAGAGCGAGCTACGGCGGGCAGTGGGGTGCTAAGGGAATTGCAACGTGCACATGAACATTGGCCTGATCATGCCCGTATGGACCCGCAATCACCGTCATTTTCGGTGTCAAGTCTACGTTCCGCATTGGCGCATGATCAATCACCGCCGTCTACCGACGTCAATTCCGTCCCCACGGATCAAACACAAACCCAAGCTGTTGTGCCTGTGGATGACGGTGTTCGCACCGGCTCTGTGGAGATTCTTGAGCCGGTGGCAAGCGCAGACACTGCGTCCTTCGTGTCGCCTCGTGTTGATGTACGTTCCTCGGACGAAAGTATCGCGCGAACGCAGGCACAAGACCCCACATCAACAG
>JBBPOM010000230.1:0-36162 GCA_038091455.1 Leccinum uliginosum
CCAAAGCCACGTGCTTCCTTAAACACCACAGCACGCTCGCCAAAAACACAAGGCAGGTCATATTTAAGCAATCGCCCGTCTCAGATCGCCCTTCATTCCAATCTCTTCCTTACCCCCTTCACCAGCCACTGGTCATGACCGACGCCGTACCCGCAACCACCTCCACCGAGACCTCCACAAGGGAGAATGGTGGCTCAGGCGGCCCAAAAGCCATCATAAAAAACGTGGACATGGCTGATGAGATGCAGCAGGAGAGCATCGACATCGCATCTGCAGCCCTCGATAAATTCACCATCGAGAAAGACATCGCAGCCCAGATCAAGAAAGAATTCGACAAGCGCCATGGCCCCACCTGGCACGTCGTCGTCGGAAAGAACTTTGGGAGCTACGTGACGCACGGTGAGCTCCTCAACCCTCACGCTCATCGGAACCCTGCTCAAACCCTTGTCCCAAGAAACCAAACACTTCATCTACTTCTACATCGGGTCTCTCGCAATTCTCGTCTGGAAGTCATGAGGTGACCTACACCCCAACCCGATCTCCCTCCGTTCTAGATTATTGTAAGCAATCGAGCCATATATTTCTTGTCCGCCGATTGTGACTGAATCGTGCCGCATCACGTTTTACGTGTGCACAGAACCTTCAGAATCAAAGAAGAACCACGTGCAACGTTTATATCACCCGCCTTTTGCCACCTTCGCTAGCCGATGAGTCATGTAATTACAACTCTTGCATCTCGTGTATTCCCTTCCTATCGTTCGCGCGTGATTCTTTCGTGACGATCTCGTACACCCAGGACCACTTTTTTCCCGCGTTCACCTGAGGAACTGCCACGCGCTGATCAAGTTTGCCTGACGCACCCCTCCAGTCTTGAATTAAAACCTCCCGCTCAGACCAGCCCCGCTACATTGGATGCTACAAAACCGAACGCATGCCGAACAACAAAAATAGTACATCTAATCTAAATCCTCTAATACAAAATCTATCTTAGTACTGGCCCCATGATGTCAGACATCGTCCTACAACGAAATGAGTCCGGCTCATCCTGCCGTGACGAGTGGTGGTGGAACCTTCTTCGAATGTCCCCTCCCAACCACTTCAACGACCACTCGCGCGAGACACTCCCCCCCTTCGGCATCGAACACGCCCACATGCAACTCACCAACGTCGCCCTCCCCGGGCACACCATAAAACTCGATCCCCTTCTTCTCTTCCCCAGCCTTGCTTCCGTTCGCGTGACCACCACCGCCCACACCGAACCCCTTCAGTTCAGCCTGTATAAAAGACGGCAACGCCCGCCCAGAAACTAACCTCGCCTCCAACTTGCGGTACTGAGTGCTCTGCATCGGAACCCTAAACTTGAACTTTTCACCCGCACGTGCCAAAAACCTCGCGCTCGCGTTACCGCCAGTCTTTGTCCCCGTGACGCCACCGCCACGCAAAGAAGACTCGAGTGACGAAAACGACTTGTCAGACAGTGACCGCACGTTCGACGATCCTTCCCCGAGCGTCCGCACGTAATGCATCCCGATCCTTAGTTCGTCCACGCTCGTATGACGTCCCCCTTCCTGGCTCTCCTTGTATACCTGCGCCGTCTGACTCGCGATCCGCTTTGTTGTCGTCGTTCCTACCCCCGACGACGAAGACATGCCGGGAACGGCTACGTTGCTCGAAGGGGACCGGGGAGGCGGAACCCGCGACGCATGTGTAAACTGTTTCAGGCGAGGCCGATCTTCGCCCGGGCGCAACGATTCAGGGTGTGAGTCCACCGAAAGACCGCTCGTGCTCTGTAAACTCTCCCTCACAATGCTATGAAAGAGTAAAAGCAAAAGGACAAATGGAGGTAACAGAAACGACGACTCACTTTCGTCGACCAATAACATCCTTCACCACGGCCAGAACAGGCTGTCGTGGACCCCGCGGCGAATTCGGAGGCGCGAAATCCGCCCTCCGCCTTGGGATCGACCTCTCCCCAGTCGAATTCGACGGCGACGTGGTAAAGCTGGCCACCGTGCTCGTCCTCATGTCCGTAAGATGGTCGTCCCGGATCGACGTTGCACTCTCCGCACGTGGCGGCGACGACTTCACAATCTCCACATATTGCCCTTCGATCGGCATCCCAGCAGTCGCATCGTCCCGTCGGACCAACGGAATCGGATGGCTGATATTCGGCCTCGCAGGCGGACTCCGTCGCTTGCCGTGATTGTAGTACTTGTCACTCACGTTCCGCGCCGTATTCCTGATCCGACCAAAGAACTCGGACTTTTTCATGACGCCCTCAGCACACGACGCCTGCACCGTCGACGGCGTCGTCGGCGCACGCGGCGAAACCCGTCGTAATCCTAGCCCCAGGTGATCGTCGTACGGTTGGTTTTGGAGGTAATACTGCGGATCAAACGACGACCCCTCCTTGGCTTGCGTCTCGAGACTTCCCTTTTCCGACGCCGCGCTCGTGTCTGCCTGGTTGGACCATCCGTATCCGCGCTCCTGGTTACTTGCTTGGTTCACATCGATACCGTACCATCGTTTCTCTCCGTCGGTCCACGCCCGCGTGCCTTCCTCGCCAACAACTGCAGCGTCCTTGACCCGCGCATACCGCCTGAACAGCGCCAAGGCGAACCCAAGCAACAAGACACCCCCAATGACTCCAAACACGAGCGACACGATCAACGTCACCTGCGATTTTGACGGCGTGGGCACGCCGCTCGTCCCGATCCCCTTGACCCGCTCCAGCTCGGGCGAGATTACGGTCAGCGTTGCGTGCGACGTTGAGTGCGTCACGTGCGAATACGCGACGAACGTGACGCTTACTTGAGGTATATCCGAATCCGTAGGGACCTGTCCAGCAAGTTGCGCGGTGCTGGGATCGAATCTCAGAAACGCACCCGCGTTAGAAGGGTTGAACGACGCGCTCAAGTTCGCGTCCGTTTGCCACGTCGCCGACGCGTTGGCGAAATACTTGGTCAAGTCGAAATGCAAAGTCTGCCCAGGGTTCGCCTGAATGGTGCCCAAGTCCGACGTCGAAAAGTAGGACGGAACGACGTCCAGCGAGACGCTTGTATACAGCGTCTGGTTAAAGTTGGACGTCAGCGTGACCGGCAACGCCGGCTTGTCCCCCTCCGCAGCCGTAAAATTGCTCGGCGGGGAACCAGAGAGCGTCTTGGTGGCCGGATCGTACCTGAGCCAATCCTTGTAATACGATACCTCGATCGACAGCACGGACAAGTTTGCAGGCTGCATGGGCTGCCCGTCGATCAACACCCCCGTGAAATCCGCCGGTGAGGACATCGTTACGTTGAACGGCGTGCCCGCCGAGACGTTGACCGTCGGCAGCGTCGAGTACGCCGACATCTCGTGCGAGGCCACCACCAAATTGAATGCCAGCGAGTCGGCCGAATATCCCTTCTGGTCGGTACAGTGCAACTCGATTTCCACGACGAGCGGTGTCGAGACTACCGAGTCGCTCGGCGCGACGCCGTCAAACGTCATCTCGGAGGCGTCGAACGTTATCCAAGGTGGGAGGGGCGTCCCGTCTGTCTGCAGCGCGCCGTAAAATAGGTCGTTCTCCGCAACACACGTGTTCCCGTCGAGGCCGATGCTAAATGACCAGCTCGCGGGCACCCTGAGAGCCGGCACGACCGTGGCGAGCGCCGACCCGGGCGCGAGAAAGAACACGGAGGATAAGGCGGGGTTGCCGGCGTAAAACTGCTGGCTGATCGTCTGTTGGATCGTCGGCGGGGGGAACGAGGTAACGCAGAGGAAGAAGCTCGACAGGGCGGTCGATTCGGTGTCGCTCGCGGTCACGTTGATGAGCTGTCCATCGTCAATGTCGGCGGGGCTGCCAGAGAACGTCAGCGTGAGATTGTCGAAGCTGAGCCAGGCGGGGAGTCCAGACGCCGAGTAAGTGAGCGATTTATCCAGGTCGGTAGAGAATGTCTGCGAGCAGATAGTCCAAGTGTAATTTTGACCAACGCGCGCGATCAAGGGCAGCTGAGCGTCCAGGGGATAATCGACAACAACTTTTGCAGAGACGGCGGCGAGGAAGGTGAAAAGAATGGGAAGCATAGCGATGGGAGTCGTAAGGGGCGACGACGAACGCGCGTCGGGGAACGAGTCGGCCAGCGAGCTCGACTTTAAGAAAATTACTTGAACGAAGAAAAACACTTTCAAGATATTCAATCAATTCAACGCGTCACAGAAAACAGTCACGTGGACACATGTACAACTATTCTGGGGGTAAAGGATAAAACTGCTTCTATTAGAGGTATGCCGTCAAACCCGCTGCCTGTATCTTGCCCGGCTCCTGCGTGTTCAGGTAGCCGATCAGTTGCATCAGCTCGGCCCGTGCTTCGTCGCCAAGCTGGTCTGGGCCACTAGGATCGAGAACGTGGTTGAACACAGGGAGCAAGGCGTCCAGATGCGGGCCGAGCGTCTGAGGAGCAGTCCGGAAAAGGTGGAAGAGGGCACGAAAAACTGGCCGGTTCTCGAGATAGTCTTCCTTCAGAGGCAGGGCTGCCACGAAGACGGGAAGAACTTGGTCAAGCGGCACGGCAGCGTAATTGCGGTAGATGAGTCGTGCAACCGCGCCCGTTGCATTGTCCTTGGCATTCATCTGGGAACGAGGTGCATCATGAGAAACATCAAAGAGGGGGCGAAGAGCAGCCAAAAGAGGAAGGTATTGTGGACTGAGATCGATCTCCGAGTGCTCGACTAGCAGACCTGCAGCAAAACACGCGTTGCTCTGGACTTCTGCCTCATTATCGCCGAGAGCTTTGTAAAAGAGTTCCAACAGCGGTTGGGTGTGCGGGGTGACAGCATTCTTAATCCCAGAAATGATCTCTGCCAGACACCCGATAGCAGACGACCTGTCGCTCAAAGACCGATTCTTTCCCTGCGTCCCAAAAAGTCAGTGATCTATACATTTTTTTCAGAACGTAGCAACGTTGCTCACATAGTACTTTGCAATCAGAGGGAAGAAAGTTCCAAAGGCTTGAGCAAAGTCGGTGCCGAGCGCACTAGCCAACGCAGAAACAAGATCTCCCGCAGAGGAAATAAGAACCGAGTCGTATTCGGCCTGATCTTCTGGCGCTTCGTCGTTCTCATCCTGATCTGGATCTTGCTGACAGAGAGCCTTCTGGCTCAAGACTTGAACGGCGATGCTGCAGATTTGCTCGAGATCTAATGCGATCTCAGAGAGAGATCACCGACGATGGTTCAAAAGCACACGTACTGTTCTCCACAAATGCAGGCCCTAACTTGTTGATAGTCTCCGCAAGACCAATGCAAAGTGACGCCACGACGGACCTGAGCAGATGTCAGGAACAATCGAGATTCATTGACCAGTCCCTTACTTGTTGTCCTCGGACTCGTACATGTCGAGCAGAGGGGGTAGACAATGTCCCACTAGCTCTTTGACGAGGGGTTGCAGAGGCACAGTCTTGAATGAAAACGTAAGACGCGCAGGCCAAATCGTACACCTCTTCACTCACCACCTTGGCGCCAGCTTGCCACTCCTGGGAATCACTCAGTTCATGGAAGGTTCTAACCAACTCAAGTAACGATTCCGTAGCCGCCTTGCGAATCCCTTCATAGTAGTGCGCGAGGAGAGAAACGAGCTCGATGGTGCATTGTTCGACGTAGGGGAAGAAGTGATTGCGTGTCGCGACGAACAACGCGCCAATCGTATCTGCCGCAATTTCCTTCTCGACAGCGATCGCACTGTTGACTTCAAGCATCTTGTCGACGTCAACGTCTTCCATCTCTGCTTCGATGTTACCATCTGCATCCGTATCAAGCACTGCAATCGCACTAGAGGGGGAAGCACCGGATGCAAACGCAGCCACCGTCTCTTCCCCAACTCCAGTACATAAAGTCAGTTGCGAGTACATCCTTCCAATGATGCACGTGACTTACGAGTAAGTTGGGTCTCTTCACCATGCTCGGCCATACGACAGCTAGCCAAGAGAGGAGGTATCACGCTAGGGAGATAGGGCGCAAATTCCTCTCCAAAGACCCGGGCCATGACTGAAAAGAACAGGAAGCTGCATTCCCTCAAACGTGGACTCCCCATCTCTAGTCCCTGGAACGCTTGCTTCATCATGTCAGCAAAGTATGGGCGGAATGCTTCCGTGCCAATGGCCTCGGCAAATGTGCCGACTGCATCCATGGCAATACCGCGCAGCTCAATCTCTTCTCCTTCTCCAGTCAGGATGAGGAAATGTTGGAGGCGGTTCATGGTCGGCTGGAAGTAGGGCAAGAACTTCTCTTTCGAAGCATGAGCGGCACTTCCAATGGCGCCAGTGACTACAGATTTGACAGAAATGGGGGCCGTGTCTAAAAGGTTTGCAAGTTGTTCCATGAGCAAGCTTAGATACTGGTCAATGACGTCTTGCAATATCTCGAGAAGAGCATCAAGAGCAGTGCAAGCGGAACGTTGAGTCGCTGGGTCATGAACCAAGTTCATGATGGCCTGAGAAGATGCTTTCAATCACACGATAAGGGCTGAGGCTACAACAACTTACAGGAACGAGTGTCGCATGTTTGGACGAGCAGTCATCCTCCAACCACTCACACAAGCAGCTGACTGCAATACATGTGGCCTTCCTGACCGAAGGGTCGACGTCCTGAAGGCCAGCATTGATGATGGGCCAGACTTGGCTCATAATGGGAGTCATGTATTCACTGCAACCTTCGACGACCACTCCAAGGGAGAGCATGGCGCCACGACGGTTGTTGGGGTCAGGAGATGAGAAGTATTGTTGGATCAAGGAGCGGAGAGCAGGGAAAACCTGAGAAGGAGGAAGGTTCGTGGCCAAACCGTCGATGATACGCAACGCAGACTACAGAGCAATCAGCGCACAACAACGACCGATACCAAGGGACATACTCGACATGGTGCGTCTTCGTCGGTGTCTTCTGGTTCAGGTTCAGTAGTAATCGGCATGAGACCCTCCAGAATTTTCCCTGCCAGATTCTGGGTCTGAATCTTTGTCTTTTTGCTGTAAGACAGACTGGGTGAGCATGCGGTCGAAATAAAAGAGAGAGCGGACTTGCTATTGCACGGTCCAGTTGAGAGCATTCAAAGGGAAAATACGAAGCTCGGAATCGAGGTTTCTGTTGGCGCCGCACGCCAGTAAGAACGAAGCAAGAGCCTCGACGTGAGGTCCCAACAGCGGGATTTCCTGGATTTCAATGCAGATCAGCAGACGATCGGTGAGATGAGTGGATGGCTCACGAGAATCAAAAGTGTCTCAAAGACATCAAACAGCTGCCGTGCTGAAGCCTCGTCCCCTGCTTCCAGAGATTGTTGCACGACTTCGATCATAGCAGGGAGGAAGTTTTGGAACGTTTTCTAAAAAAAGAAATCAGATGGCGCACTGGATCATATGTTATTTACCTACAATATCGCCTTTGTCATCTGCGTCGATGTATTGAGCGAGAACACCCAATGCACTAGGTGAATTATGTCAGTGTAAGCAGACATCTTATCTTGAAACACGTACCGGACTGTCGTTACGCGTACTTCCATGCTTTCAGTATCACGAATCAAAACCTGGAATAATTTGAAAAAGTTTTGAGTGGAATCCTGGAACCCTTCGATGACGGTTTCGAGCACGGTGAATAGTATGTACACGCCAACTTCGCGCTGAGCGACCTGCGGGGACGAGCATGCTTCATTGAGCCACAGGAGCAGCCCTGGCCACGTCCCCTCCTTGAGTTCGATAGACGCGATGGACGCGATAACTCGGGCGGCTGAGTGGCGGACCAGTTTACTGCAAAAATATGGACGTCATACATTCACAGATGACGACGATGCACGAATACGCACTTTGGCTCGGCGAGGATGAGTTTTGGTAACTCGCTCTTAATCTCCTCCCGCGCGTCTTGGGGGAGCTGAATCCAGAGATCGCCGCTTTTTTGTCTGACCCGTTTGCGGAGTTCGACCGCAGCCAATTGGCGAACCTTTTCACAAGACGATCGTCGTGAATCCAGAGATCAATCGACGAGAACTCACTGGTACTTCGGGAGAGCTTGCAAGTATCTGGGTGAGGGCAGATATACATGCGGGATTTTTGTAGTACTCAGTGTTCAGCTGAGCGGTAGCCTACAGTAGGGATGGATCAGTCCGGGAGAGAAAAACGCGTTCGATCGAGCGATCTTACAGCCTTGAGTTGGGCCGTGTCATTGGAAGTGGACTGTACCAAAAGACTGTGCAGTCCTTGCACGTAGTTCTGCTGAAGATCGCATGTTTAGAATAACAACAAGCGATTAAACAAGGAATGTACTTGCATCCATGACGCTCAGGTGGAGAAGGAAGAAGGGCAAGAAGAGAAGAGATTGAACCGATCGCACAACAAATTTTGGCTGGGTTTCAAAAATTTCCGTAATATACCACCATGTGCTCAGCGATAGGCCCCTAGGTAAGGTAGGAAGACAATCGTTACTATTCTAAAGGTAAGATAGGTTGTGCTCCATTTTGGCAGTGTGCAGATATCGGCCGAGTCGCGATGATACCGGCACCTGTTCGTACAACTACTACCAGAGATTACGGCGATGCAAAGAGCCTTTGATCCAACGTGGTCGGATGCAGTCGTATCATGCTAGTCTACAGGAAAACTCGCAATATTTCTAGAATCTTGATAAAGCGTGAGTGTTTTCCCTGTACAGATCCAGCATCGCGACGACGTATCAATTAACATTGTACCATTACTGACTTCATCCCAGGTCATGGGTACATCTACCAACGAATTCCACAAGTAAGTTACTCTATTTAAACAACTATTGCTCACGAAAATCATTGATCCCAGCCAACCCTAAACTAACCACCGCCTGAAGGAAGCTTATTACGCCAAGGCGGTCCAGAGACGCTGCCAATATTGGAATCCATCTCACTGACAATGATGATTTGAGTATAAATCAGATAAAAACTAATCGAAACGCTACCGGGAGCAACATCAGCATGTGCATTCTCTCGAAATCGACCACTTCTCATGGCACCTATTCAAACTACATGACCCAGGTAGTAGCACATGCTACGTGGTCACGAACAGAAAATAGGTGCACACCAACCTGGGTACGTTATACCCCTGATGATCCTGAACGTCTATAAAAGCGGTCTTGGGAGGGATACAACTCATTGTCCGCGAATCACACCTCACAGGCTCATTCACGATGAAATATCTCGCCTCCCTTGCTTTGCTTTTGGCGGTAGCCCAAGCTACCCCGGTCAAGCGTTCTGATCCTCTTGGCATCGACGTCTCAGCCTACCAAACTAACATCGACTGGACCACCGTCGTCGACAACGGTATCCAGTTCGTATACATCAAGGCCACTGAAGGGACATGTTCGGTCATTCAACTCGTTTCTGTTTTCTCTTCGCTGAGATACGCTTAGCATACATTTCGTCCACCTTCAGTAGTCAATACATCGGTGCAACGGACGCTGGCCTCATCCGTGGGCCCTACCATTTCGCACACCCTGACGAATCCACGGGTGCTGCTCAGGCAACGTACTTCCTCGAGAACGGAGGTGAGAATGCATGTCCCTCGAGTTGGTGTTACTGTCTCATCCTCTGCTAGGTGGCTGGTCTGCAGATGGGATCACCCTCCCCGGGGCCATCGACCTCGAATGTCAGTGGGTCCTAAGCCTCCATTGGTGATGAATGCTTATTCGCAGACAGATAATCCTGATGGCAGCGAGTGCTATGGCTTGACCACTTCCGAAATGGTCTCCTGGATCGAGAGTTTTTCCAACACTTATTATTCTTCTACCAGCCGGTAACGACATCCATGACATTTTACTCTCGATCGAATAACTAATCTGACCACGTGTCCCATTCTTCATAGCTACCCAAGTAAGATATATCCTCTGATTGATGCTTCTTCCCTATTGCTGACACTCTGGTTGTAGTCATCTATACCACGACCGATTGGTGGACCACTTGTACGGGAAACAGCGCATCGTTTGGCGCCAACAACCCGCTGTGGATTGCAGACTGGGCTTCTCAGCTTGGCACCCTTCCTGCTGGTTGGGAATACACATCTTTCTGGCAGTACGCTGACTCGAGCACGAATCCTGGTGACGCTGACCTCTGGAACGGCGACTACACTGGTTTGCAGAGGTATGGTTCTCAATCAGATCCGAATGGAACACACGCTCATTGGTTCACAGTATGGCCTACGGTTACGCAGTCTAAGGCCTTGGCATGATAATGAATCTATTCATGTAGTCATCGTTTCGTTGTATAGAAAGTCATTTATGTGGTTTCGCAGCTGAAAGAAAAGATGGAATCCGGTCACGTATTACAGACATCAAAGTGATGTAACGTTTCAGTTGCAGGTTATGAACCACAGGTAATTTCATCGTTTACTTGGACAACCTAGTTTCCCGGAGGAAGACCCTTGGGCAGGAAGGCAGTCCTTCCTTCTTTTAGGCGGACAGCCTGGGACTCCCCCAAATGAAACAGATTCCAACCAAGTTCCGTTCTGCGCCGCCTTCTAGTTGTTCCACTAACATCAGTATGACGTATGTATCATTCGTTTCGTTTATATCCCTGATGACAGTGGATATCATTACTCCATGGTGGCCTCTTCTCATTATAAAGTCTGTAGGTGGACGTTTCACCGTCAGTCCTTTCCACTCTCTAGAATGCGATTCGCTACGATATTCATCTTTTCAGTGGCCAGCAGACTGGTTGCTCTGGCCACTGCAAAACCTATACCGATCTGGAACACGAATGGCATGGCCATACCACTCTCCAGACACCCATCTTTTCCGAACCCCAACAAAATCATCGATCTCGACGCGATTATCTCTCATGGTATATCAGTCAGGGAGTACGTGCAACGAACCGTTATATCTCGTCTGCTCAGGCCTTTTTCATAGGAAGATCATCAGTGGCCTAGACAATTACGAGATGAATACGGGGACGACGCATCCTTACGCTGTGAAACGAAGCGAGCGGGCCGATCTCCGGAAGCGTGGTACACAGCTCCCGTTGACAAGTCACCAAGATAACGTTTGGATGGGTGAAATCTCAATTGGAACTCCTCCCCAGACCTTTAAAGGTAAATTCTTCCTGCATCTGTTTCAAGTTGATATATGTCTGATCTACGTCACAGTCAACATCGACACTGGTTCAGCGTAGGTACTTTCTTTTGGTTCATACTGCTGTTGAAATTCAAGTCGACACAGTGATATGTGGGTGCTGCAGACTGGCTGTAGTGGGATTGCAGGAAATCGCGATTTCTGGGATCCCCATTTATCCGAATCTGCTGAGAAGCAGCGTGAGCCATTTCGGCTCAAATATGATGATGGAACTATCGTCGTAGGTGATCTATATACTGACAACATTACCATCGCTGGATTCACTGTATGTTTTATATTTATATCACTTCTGAACATGACCGACTTCTGACGCCAAGCTAGGCAGACTCTCAGACCTTTGGTTCTGTAACATTCTACACTTCTGTGATACCGGACAATGCAAATGCAGACGGTATATTGGGATTGGCCTTCCCATCCATCTCGAACTTTTATGCTTCTCCGTTGTTTGCGTCGCTTATCAGACAAAATAAGCTAATCAATCCGATATTCTCATTGAAACTCTCTTTTTCTGGGGGCGAGATGTTCCTCGGTGGAGCAAACAGTATGCTATACAAAGGTGACATCACCTATACACCCGTAACACATCTTGTGAGTCAAAATAGTAGATAGCAATGGATATTGCTGACATCGAAATATATATTCAGGGATTTTGGCAGGTGTCCATGAACGATGTTCGTGTTAATGGTGATATAATCTTCGAAAATGTACCTGCTGTCTTGGACGCTGGTGCAAATCTCATATATGGAGATAGGCCACTGGTTTCAGAGTTGTACGGACGCCTTGGCACCGTTGGCGGTACCCTCAGAAACTCTCAAGGGTTCGATTTCCATTACTGTGAGTTCCGAATATGGTCGGTACCTTCTTGTTTTTACCGACAGCCTGCAGTACCTTGCGACTCTTTCCCAACAGTGAGCTTTACCATCGGTGGCAAGACATTTTCAATCCCACCCGGAGCTCTGATACTTGACCCAATCAAGGAAGGCTCTTCCGATTGTTTCAGCGCTATTGTCGGCGACCACTTGCCTTCTGGTGAGATTTCATGGCTTATCGCTTCCTGAACCCCCATTTGTGGCGCTAGATGGACTCGTCCTGACTATACGGCCTAGGACTTTGGACTGTT
Source organism: Leccinum uliginosum (assembly GCA_038091455.1). Lineage (NCBI taxonomy): Eukaryota > Fungi > Basidiomycota > Agaricomycetes > Boletales > Boletaceae > Leccinum > Leccinum uliginosum. Next base: position 12,227 of record JBBPOM010000230.1, read on the forward strand.
GGGATCCCTTTCCTGCAGGGCGTATACAGCGTGTTCGATTACGGTACTGCACAGGTCGGGTTTGCGGAGCTCGCTTGAATCGTCGCGGATGTTCACGAGACACTTTGAATTGATCTATTCTGATTATCTTATCATCACCATAGAAGGGGTTGACGCCGCGCTTCCAGAGCCGTTGGACCACCGACTGTGAGAGTAGGTTGGCGGAGTAGGCGGCAGGAAGTCCGTGGCAGCAACAACGCCATCGTCATTCTGGGACCCGTCCCTCCACAGCCTTCATCCCATCCTCACTCCGGTTCTCTACCTGCTTGAGTCATCGGTGACCTTTGGCGGACTCCACACTCGTCTATTATCACCTTGTTGATTAATTGGTTACTAAGATCTGTTACAGGGTCGGACTGTGGTGCAGTGAGGCACCAGTGAAGCCACTGCCAGTGGCATAGTGCAAGCTAGTGCAAGGTCTTCGGACAAGTGATACAAGCGAGAGGCACCGCTTTGGTGCTTCCTCTATCGCCTCCACCACGTCGCTCATCCCAAATCATCCGCCTTGTAGCGCTCGTCCGAGCCCGTTTCAGCGGACCCCACCCGGTGACCACGCCCTGCCTCCATTTCCCATTCCGGCTCCTCGCAGCTCACCCCAATGGGGTCCAGAGCGCGCGATACCGACTGCTGGGTACACGCACGGAGACGCACCTGCGAGGTGTTCCCACCCTTCTCAACAGAACCCTGATGATCTAACTTGTTCCACCGTGATCATCAGTTTGACCCACCCATCATTCGTTTTGTTCCTATCCCTGATGGCCATGGAAATCGTTACTGGTGGCTTCTCATTATAAAGGGTAGGTGGACGTTTCACCGCCAGTCCTTTCCACTCCTCTAGAATGCGATTCACGACGATATTCATCTTTTCAGTGGCCGGCAGACTGGTTGCTCTGGCCACTGCAAAACCTATACCAAGCTGCAGCACGAGTGGCATGGCCATACCGCTCTACAGACACTCTTCCGGTTTTCTGAACTCCAACAAAAGCATCGATCTCGACGCAATCACCTCTCATGCTATATCAGTCAGGGAGTACGTGAAATGAACTGTTATATCTCGTCTGCTCAGGCCTTGTTTTTAATAGGAAGATCATCAGTGGCCTAGACAATTACGAGATGAATACGGGGACGACGCATCCTTACGCTGTGAAACGAAGCGAGTGGGCTGGTCTCCGAAAGCGTGACGCACAGCTCCCGTTGACAAGTCATCAAAATAACGTTTGGGTGGGCGAAATTTCAATTGGAACTCCTCCCCAGACCTTGAAGGGTAATTATTCTTGTATCTGTTTGGATATGTGTCTACCCCTGATCTACGTCACAGTCCACATCGACACTGGTTCAGCGTAGGTACTTTCTTTTGGTTCATACTGCTGTTTAAATTCAAGTCAACGCAGTGATATGTGGGTGCTGCAGACTGGCTGTAGTGGAATTCCAGGAGATCGCGATCTCTGGGATCCCCATTCATCCGAATCTGCTAAGAAACAGGGTCAGCCATTTCGGCTCAAATATGACGACGGAACTATCGTCGAAGGTGATCTATATACTGACAACGTTACCATTGCTGGCTCCACTGTATGTTTTGTATCACTTATAAGCATGACCATTTGATTCTGACGCCAAGCTAGGCCGACCCTCAGACCTTTGGCTCTGTAACATCATACACTTCTCAGTTGCTGGGAAATGCATATGCAGACGGTTTATTGGGATTGGCCTTCCCTTCCGTCTCGGAATTCTATGCTCGTCCACTGTTTGCATCGCTTGTCAGACAAAAGAAGCTAATCAAACCGATATTCTCATTGAAACTCTCTTCTTCTGGGGCCGAGATGTTCCTCGGTGGAGCAAACAGTATGCTATACAAAGGTGACATCACCTATACACCCGTAACACATCTTGTGAGTCAAAATGGTAGATAGCAATGGATATTGCTGACATCGGAATATATTTAGGGATTCTGGCAGGTTTCCATGGACGATGTTCGTGTTAATGGTGACAAAATCCTCGAAAATGTACCTGTTATTCTGGACGCTGGTGCAAACCTTATATATGGAGATGGGGAACGGGTGTTAGAATTGTACAGACGCCTTGGCGGTAACCTCAAGGAACATAAAGGTTTTGATTTCTATCACTGTAAGTTCCGATTTCGTTCGGTACCTTGTCTTTATATACAGAGTCTGCAGTACCTTGCGACTCTTTCCCAACAGTGAGCTTTACCTTCGGTGGCAAGACATTTGCAATACCTCCCGGAGCTCTCAGACTTGATCGAGTCGAGGAAGGTTCTTCCAATTGTTTCAGCGCCATTGTCTCCGACCGCTCGCCTCCCGGTGAGATCTCATAGCTTATCGCTTCTTGAACCCCCATTTGCGGCACGAGATTGACTCGTTCTGACTAAACGGCCTAGGACTTTGGACTGTTGGGATCCCTTTCCTGCAGGGCGTATACAGCGTGTTCGATTACGGTACTGCACAGGTCGGGTTTGCGGAGCTTGCTTGAATCGTCGCGGATGTTCACGGGACACTCGTATGTTCATGAATCTGATCTTGAAAGAGTACACGTCGGTAAAACCATCGAAGGAATCGATCGCCGCTCTTCCAGGGCAGTTGAACTACCGACTTTGATAGTACTAGACTAGAGGAGGCGGGAGGTGTCCGTGGCAGCAGCTTGAACGCCATCGTCGTTTTGGAACCCGTCCCTCCCCCGCACGATCGCGAACCCGTAGTGGGTAACGTTGGAGAGACACGGAACTGAGCGCGGAGATCGACCACTGGCGCAAAAAGACTGCGAGAGATTGCTAGCCGACAGACGAATGCTCCGAGTCGGTGCCATTCTTTCTGTCCGTGTTTGCTCAAGTGCGATGTTCATCACATTCGATCAGCCTTTGGACACCCGGCTATCATCTATCGGACTCTGCAGAAGTATGGATTCTCGCAGAGACTCGGATGGGACACGCGCCAGTATAGCTTAGGGGTCATGCCAGTGCTGTCTGATGCTCAGGGAATAGGTGATGAATTCTGTTTGTGTAGTTGTGCCTTCAAACGGTTTACTCTGGCCGCCGGTTGGTATGAGAGCTTGTCCTCGTTGAGCGTGTCCTTGTCAACGATGAGCTGGACTAGCCGTGCATATTGATGGGTTTCTGGCACGAGCTTGACGAGCTCAGGAAAGTGGTAGCCGTACCACTCGCGCACGCACATGGCAAAAAGATTGACCTCAGGCTCCTTGAACCTTGTCGAGTTGGTCAAGGAGTGCGATGGCTTGCATGAGCATGTTGTCCTTTGTACGGGAGTAGGAATTGGCCGAGACCAAAGTCGGCTTTGACGAGGTCATCGGTGTCGTCGAAGACGGCGCTGGGGTTGTCGTGAATAACGAACTTGACTTTGGGAGACTTTTCTCGCTCTTGGAGAGGTTGAGCTCCAGAAGGTATTTGAGATGGTCATTTAGGATGCCTGATAGTAGGCGGTAAATAAATCGGGTACAGTACGCACCCTCTGATATGTTCTCGAGTGCGTCTGCGGGGTTTTTGAAGGGGGTTGAAAAGCTAAGGAGGGAGACCATCTTTGAGAACTTTGAAAAGTCGGTGATCGAGTCTTTGACGACCTTTGTCTGTGATCGACTTCCACCATCAATGAGTTTGTCCGCATCGCGTCGGACGACCACAAAATGTTGATACGGCTGTTCGCGTGGTTCACCGATACACCTAGGTGACGCGTGTGATTTTACCTGATGGCAGCTGTGTTTCGCTGCATCAACCCGGGCCGTTGTTTCATTTTGGAGCGAAACAAGGAAAGCTAGCCAGTTTCTCGACTGATCACTACCAGGTAGGACCAGCCTCGCTCACGCTCTACTACCAGCCTCTTGTCACTTTTAGCTGGGGACGGACCATTGACGGTGGACTGACTTTTTAGTGGTTGTATTACAGCTTCGTTCGTGGTAGCCGAGCTCTGGGAATCCATCAACTTGAATTGATGGCACGTTTCCGAGGAGGCAGTGGTGACTTATCTAATCTCATTCAACTAGTAGTATGACCCGCTGAATGTCTCGCCTTCCCGCCAACAACAGTTACTATCCCCTCCCCATCGGTGCATACGGCACTCCCCCTCGCAGCCCTCCTCCCCTTAACTCCCTCCACCGCCCTACTCGCTCAGAGCCAGTCGATTGGCAGAAACACCTCGCGGCCTCCAAGTCCGAGGTGCAGGAGGACACCAGGGACACGGACACGGAGGAAACCGGGAGCCCAAGCTGCGAAAGCCTGCTAACGAAACATCCAGACCTCTGGTTCTCTGACGGATCTGTGAGAGCCCTGCGACCTAGGGAAATACACGACTGAACTGACACGCTACTCGAGATCGTCCTCCAAGCCGAGGACACGCTCTTTCGCGTGCACAAGTCCATGCTCGCCCGGCACTCTGGTTTCTTTCGCGACCTGTTCACTCTACCGCAGCCCGTAGATGGAGACACCAAGTCGTTTTCGGTTCGCTCGTCACCGGGAGAGGTTGAAGGTTGCCAAGTGCTCCGCCTCCATGACGCACCCGAGGACGTATCCAACTTGCTGACGGCATTGGTAGACGGTCCGTGAGTCATGCTGATACGGTCACACTCGCGATCAACCTTCACCGCTCATCACCATCACTTGTACGATAGGCGTTTCGGGAACAACGACCCTGCCGACTTTCAGGTCGTTTCGGGCGTGTTGCGTCTCGCCACCAAATATGTCGTGGATTCGCTGCGCGAGAAGGCCCTCAGCCACCTTTCTGTTGCCTGGCCGTCGACGCTCAAAGGCTGGGACGCTCGCGAAGATGCCTCACGCTCTTGCGAACTTCAGGCGGTTTCGGAGAGCATCTACCCATCACCGATCGTACGTGTGGTCGCTGTCTTTGTCATCCGGATCTCAACACGCCACTCACGTACAACAATAACAACAAGGCAGTGATCAATGTCGCACGCGAGGTCAACGCACCGTCTTTGCTCCCGTCTGCGTTCTACGACCTTTCTAGATATAGTTTCTCACAGATATTTGACTATGGCGAATCGTTTGAAGAAGGCGCATCGCAGTGTCCTCTGTCGCCGATAGACATACAGCGGTTGTCCCTTGGCAAAGAAGCTTCTCAGCATGCCATCACTACGCTGATTCGCTCGCTCGGCTCCCACGCTCGCATGATCACGGGCAACACGTTTACCTCTCACACCAACCATCCATACTCGCACGGCCATACCCACCGGACGTGCAAACGCGACTTCACGGAGCTCGTGACACTCGCGACGCAGCACTACCTCTTTGACCACCAGCGCGGGTGCACGGATCCCCTGTACGTCGCGGAGGAGCTCGGGCAACCGCTGTACGATATGAGTCAACCGCTGGGCATCGACCGGTTAGGGAACTCGCGTCGGGGGTGGGAGCAGACGGAGTGTCAAGCATGTGCAAAAGCGTTGGAGACATGGGCGAAGAAGGAGAGGGAGCGGATGTGGAAGATGATCCCGCTGTGGTTTCGAATCGACGTTTGAGCGCCGGTTTGTTACTGGCTCATGGACTAGGTGCGGCAGGTTGCAGCGACATTTACTTGCAGCAGATCCGGAACAAATCTTGTTCACCCTTGTCTTGTCCAAGATTTCATCATTGCCGTCGGGTTGCAAAGGCAAGGACTTGTTTAATTTATCTATTGGCCGGAGAGGTATGTCATGGAAGTTGGAATGGATATCCCTTTTCGCCCCTTTTGATACTTACCTGTAGCACAGCACGTTGGACTACCATTGTACTTGGCAACTCAGCATTATGAGCCGTGTATGTATGTAGTCTAAAGTGTTTTCGTCAGTGTACAATTCTGTAAAGTGCAAGTCAGTCGACACTGTCATGGATACCTGTAAAACATAATAGCAGCTAGCGTGGCAGGTATCATGTCCAACTTGACTCGATCGGAGCCATTCGAGATGGCATCTGACGGGGACCACATTGCGTAACGGGTTAGAGCGCTCGCACTGGCCCTGACGGCGCCCTCTTCGACACAGTCAACGTCCTTCCTTGCAATTGAGGTCGCTCCCACAGCACCAAAGTCCGACTTGCTCGAAGACACACACTCATTTACCCATCCCTCTCCCTCTCGTTCGCGCTAGTGACGCCGCCCGCAAGAAACTGTCCCTGCCGGCCTTAAGTAGGGGCCATCGACCTGGCGTCTATTCTGAGAACAGTCATCTTATCGTATCATAGTTTTTCGCCCAGGTGAGATATACAATGTCTGTTCTACGTTCACGGCAACACGAGCTCTGGTGCTCGGGGCTCCGCAGCCCAATGTGTGTGGCTGGACAAAAGTGGCGCCGCAATGCGCATGTGCTCATCGAGGCCATGCGTTCTTGTCGTGCCTGTCTGCTTTAATGCCAGACGTTCATGATCAGACGTGCAACCTTTCACCTTGCTTACGGTCATCTTCTTTTTTTTTAATTTTGCATATCTGGGAATTCACTATCTCATTATTCTTAGAAGGTCATATCATTGATAATTATGGTGCGTTCACTCATCCCGCCTTGGCTCGGAATGATCTCTCTGATTCTCTGGCTCGACGTCCGGCGCTACCCAGTTCTCGTCCACTTCCGTGATGCGCTTCATGTTCCTCTCCGTTCTTTTCAGCACATGTTTTCTCATTCCTGCAGGCAGAGCTCAAACATGGTGTGTCATTTTTTAACGCTAATACCCACTCTCGATGCTCACGATAACTGTCTTCAGGTGCGGTAAATATTACAACCCCAGCACAATGCCTCAAAACGCGGCACCACCTCCAGGCGGTGCCTTTTCTGTTCCGACCGCATCTCAAACACCCCTACTCGCCTTCAGATGCGTACCTGCCATCAAACCATACCTACCCGAAGACGCAAGCTCGCCCGCAGCTATCTTGATCGACTCGCCCGTCGTTTACTCCACCATCCAAGGCGCCCAGCCTATCTCTCTCCCTTCCGGTTCCCTCTCCGATGCCGGTACACTAAGCGTGACCGTCAGTGTTGGCAGCCAGGTGCTTGCAAACGGCGCAGTTCCGCTGAACGCGACAGCCTATGAACTCTCCTTTAGTCTCTCAAATCTGACGCCTCAAACCGCACCCTACAACCTCTCTTGTGTGGCGACCTACTCGGGACATTCGTCGTCGTCGTCGTCAACCCCGCAATCCTTTAGTGCGAATGCCGCCTTGTCTTACTTGCCCGATCCGACCAGCGGCGCTGTCACGAAGATGGACCTCAGGACAGGCGCGTTGTTGGCCAAGCCAGCGAACGGGAAGGGTAGTTATGGACCCGTGTTCCCGATCGGCTTCTACACCGAGTTCGAATACCTGGCCGATAATCTCACGCTCATCGACGAGTTGGCCGCTCAAGGGTGAGTGTTCCACCTTCCCTGGTTCTGTCTCCCGGATTGATGTTCATCACCAAGGTTTACGATCGTTCGTATTGAATCCTGTGTCGCACGTTATTGTTGCTAACTTACAATTCAGATTCACCCCATATTCGAATTCACCCCGGATCAGGGGACGATCAACGAGGTCATGGGCCGAATGTCACAGAATGGACTGTACTTTATGTACGACATGCGCTACAACTACCAAGACGCAGCCAACGTCACCGAACAAGTGAACGCCTTCAAGACGTGGTCCAATCTCCTCGTATGGTATACCGGCGACGAGCCGGACGGGTCCTCGGACCCGCTCAACGCCACCTCGATCGCGTATAACCTCATCTACAACCTCGACGGCTACCACCCCGTCTCGCTTGTGCTCAACTGCCAGGACTACTATTTTACGTCGTACGCCGCTGGCGCAGACATTATCATGGAAGACGTCTATATGGTCGGCGCTAACGTCAACAGGTCGTACATGTTCAACACGCCGTGCACGCCCACATACGGGGTGTGCGGGTGCGACAACTGTGCGCCAATTCCAGCGGGGTTGAACAATGCTGTGCCGCCCACGAATGCGTCGTTGGTGCCCGTACAGGCAGATAGCGGGGTCGGGTCATTTGGCGACGTGAGCGATCGCGTGACGAGCTTTTTGAATAGGATGGAGGTCGTTGGGTGGGAGCGGACCAAGGCAGTGTGGAGCGTCCCGCAGGCGTTTGGGGGTGCTGTCGGAGAGTGAGTGGCTCCATTCCCTTTCTGCGCCGAGCGATGTCTGATGTTGATACCATCTTCCTTCTTTGCCATATCCACGACTGACAGCACCTACTGGCTACGCCCACCAAGCGGGTATGAATGGATCGTAAACACCCTGTTAGGCATCAACCATGGCTCCCTCGGCGCCATCTCGTGGTCCGACCCCACCCCAGTGAATATCAAATCCAACGCATCTGCGTTCGCCCTGTCCGCCCTACCCAAGATCACTCCGTTTTTGTTCAACGCCACGTCCGCAGCCGCACGGACGAATTATCTCGTCGGGGGCGTGGACGTCGCCGTGTGGCCCAGTGCGAACGAGACGCTCGTCGTCGCGACAAACACGTATTACGTATCGCAATCGGTGGAATGGGACAGCGTAGGCCTCAACGGCAGCATCACCACCAGTCAAAACAACAAAGGAGCGGAGTTGACGTCGGTCTTCACCACTGGGAACAGCACGACGTCGTCATCGGGATTCGTGCTGGACAGCATGGGCTCGGTCGTGGTCCTGTTGTCAGGTTCTGGAACGTCCCCGACGAATGTGTCGAGCGCGAACGGGGCGGGGCGGATGTTCGCTCTGAATGGATGTAGGGTGATGATGATATCGGTGGTGGTATTTGCTACGTCGTCGTTTTTGTCATGATCATGATGTCGGTGGGACCAGGACGTTGGGACCATGGTATGGTGTTGTAGTCCTTTCTTTCCTTTTGTCTGTTCTCTATCTGTGGATTATTATATATGTATTCTTTGTCAATACCCTCCGCTGACCCCTCCGCCTAGTCCACAAAGCTTAATTCTCATATTCTTATGACCTCTGCATTGTGCCCTGGGCTTTCTTTACTCTAACGTCTGTAGGTATATGGGGCTATGTTCCCGTTTGATAGAAACATGGGTGGGGCTGCATGCAATGGCGTCGAGTTTAAAATTTGAAGGCAACTGTCAATGTGGATCGGTCGGTCTCGCTGCGGACAGAAAGCCAGGTGATGAGCTTATTTAACCACGCTCTGACCTACAATTCATACAGAGGAGACGACTACCCATCCTTCCTTTCCACTAAGTTGTATGATGAGCAACGCTCGGCGGTGGAGCACTGATTGGATCGGTACCGGCTGGGTATGTGTGTACAGCAACGAGTCACGGGGGAAGCACGCTCGCTCGCAACGATGAAGGCGCCGTATAACGGCCGTCCTCCCTTGATAAATAAATGAATCAAATCCATGCCGTATTCGCGATATGATTCAAGCAAGCTTAGCGAACCCGACTTGTGAAGCACCCGTAATCGACCACTCTGCGCAGTGTGCCAGAATTGCAGGCTTATGATATAGAAACCATCGCAAAAGGGGGTTCAGGAAGCGATCAACCATGAAATCTCAGCATATCAGGGGGAGGGCTGGGCGTAAATGGCGCCGAAGCAATCAGGAAAAAAATTACATATGTAATTGGTTCACGTCTGAGAACTTCGGGAGGAATTGAAAACGACGTGTGCCACCAAAGGTAAGGCTAACTGTTGGGAAGGAGTTGCACGGCACTGCAGGGTGTGGATAAAAACATGGTACCGAACGCGATCGGGACTCGCGGTGATAAAAAGTCTATGCCACTGTGTTGCTCGAGGGTACGGCCAATGTGACTGTACAATTCTGAAACCATTTCCGGGTCTCCTATGATGAAGCTTGAAGCACTGTTGAAAAGAACAGGCATACCATCATTGATGATTTTATTACCGTTGACACGAAAAACGTCCTTCATGACTAGCCAGTATCTGAATCCCTACATGAATGCCAATGTCAGCAACGTCCACTCCCACCTACTATTTGGACTCACACAATCTGTTATGGGTGCATAAGTAATGGCACCACGGTACAGCATGCTGTTTGCTCCACAGACGTACATCTCGGCCCCGGAAGAAGAGGATTTCTATGAGAATGTCCGATTGAATACCTTTGTTTGTTTGACAAGCGACGCAAATAGCAGAGAAGCATCAAATTCCGCGATGAAAGGGAAGGCCAATCCTAATAAACCGTGTGCAAATTCATGGTTCTCTATCGGAGAGGTGTAACAATGTTACAGATCCAATGGTCTGACTCAGATAGTGTCAGGATTGATGATTATGCTCATAAGTGATGCAAAACATACAGTGAATCACCGATGATTACATTAGCAGTATATATATCGAAGCTCATTTGAGTGCTGTTCCTGTTTCTTGAGATGCGGATGCTTTTGGGACCCCAGAGGTTGAGACCTCCCGATCCAAGTTCCAGATACCATCACAGCCGGTCCTCAACACCCACGTATCGCTGCGTTGCATTGAACAAAAACAGATGTCTGAACTAAAAGAAAGCACCTACTTACACTGAACCAGTGTTGATTTGGACTATGGAGTGGATCAACATAAACATGTATTGAAAATACCAGGAGGATTTGAATATCTACCTTCAAAGGAGTGCCAAATGAAATTTCGGCCATCCAAAAGTGTTCTTAAAAGGTTGTCAGTTGGACGCTAGACAGAGAAAGGATGCATCATCCGCGTGTTTATCTCGTGATTAAGTCCACCAGGCAACTGAGGATCGTAGGCCTCAGCAGACCGGATATAATGATACATTCCACCTACTCCCGGGCAGATATTCCATAAGAGGCGATTGTATCTAGATCGATGCTTTCATTGGAGTTCAGAATGGAAGAGTGTCTGGTGAGCGGTATGGCGAAGCCACCCGCGTTCCAGTTTGATATAGGTTTCACAGTGGTCAGAGGAACGAGTCTGCCGGCGACTGAAAAATGGTTATGGTTATGGATCGCATTGCAGAGGAGAGGAAAGGACTGGCAGAAACGTCCACTAGACCTTTTGAATAATGAGAGGATAAAACTGACAATACTGATATTCCCGATCGGGTCTAAACTGATAGACCACATGATGATATGTACTGTTCTAGTAAGGAAATACCACGGTCATGTGACATGGCTCATCACGCGATCACGAGCCTCACTTCTTGGTCGTTTCCTACTGTCTACTAGCCACTGCAAGTAGTCAACCATTACCATTTCCTCCGCCTGCGTCCTCGTCCTTGTCGGCGAACGCGACGGTGTGTTTTTCTCGAGTAACACATGAAAGCTCTACCGGTTCCATACAAGACGCTCAGCCATCTTCCGTTGGAAATTTTGCTAAGCATATTTCACAACCTTGATGTCACAGACATCGTGCGAATACGTAGGGTACGTAGCTCCTTTCGTGACTCCAACCCGGCCCGCCGCGGGCCTGGATAGAGCTGATTTCGCAGGTCTCTCGACTTCTGGACGCAATCAGTCATTCAAGGGACATTTGGAGTGATGCTTATCGCAGAGCCAAGTTCATTCGCCCTCCTGGCCCCTTCCCTTCCCAATCAGCACATTACCTGGAAAATTCACTCATCCTTAGTTTTTGCGTTGACAGAAACTTTCGTCACTGTGACTCTGGTCCTACTCCACGAGAGATGCCGTTGCACAAGTTGAAAGAGATTCGGTATGTGGGTCAGGATCTTGGTGCTAGTTTGGTCTTTGGCCGCTTCATGCTTGTCGCCTTCGACGAGGAAGTGCGTTGTTACGACTTGGAAATGGATAGGATTGACATCGACTCCGATGCGAGGGACGTTTTTTACAGATCAAAGGGCGCAACCTTGAAATCGTTTCATTGTGTTTCTTCGATTGATGTCGAGGGTCGACCATGTGCCTGTGTGGTTTTGAAAGAGGTAATCCAGACGGACTTTCCACCCCAAGGAACCTCACGAATGTACGTACGCTCTGATGGTTAATACGATTGCAGCACCCATTGACGGCACACTAGTTCCATCTATTCGTTGAAAATGGTGGGACAATCGGAAGTAATGCTTGACTTTCTTCACCAATTCGAACACAATGCATTTTACGTCAGCGTTGTTGATCTTGGTCCTCGCATACTCGTTGTCATTGGAAGCGGACTGGACCCTTCTGGCACCACTGTTCCGCTTCTCGTTGCCTTGGACATGCACACACGCACCCAGCTCTTACTTCCATCATTTACAGAAATGTGGGAAACCGCCGAGGTAGACCAATCCCATTCACTTGTTCCACTCCATCCAGAGCTAACTACTACTACGGTGCAGCTACCAAAATTGGCGACTTCCAAGATTCCCGGGCCCATAAGCATCTCGACGTCAACACACCTGCTTCTGGCCAAGCCGTTTTCCACTGATAGCGACGGATACTGCACTTTCATCCAGGCATTTCCGCTTCCCCACCTCAATACCCATCCACATTCTGTTCACCCCTCTACCCCTCTCAGTCCATCGCACAGCGGCATCATCCCCGGCATCATACGTGACAAAGCTCTCTTCCACGATGCTGTTGTCGATGCATCCACGCAAGACGTCCTGATCACAATTCGAGTGAGCGCGTTCAAGCCCTCCCGTCCTCGCTGCCCCCTTTCAAAATATGGCGTCCTCCGCCTGAGCGCTGCACAGGCACAGGCACACCAGAGCGAGTTTGGCTTGGTCACGTTTAGACTCCTCGGTTCCTTCCCGATGAACGAAAGTGAGAAGGGAACGCGCACACCCATTCACACCTCTTTACACGGCGTCGGTCGGGAATTTTACATGTCGTATCAAACGCCGACCCGGTTGGTGAAGGTTGAATACAACTTTCGCAGTGACGGTGGTGGTGCTAGCAACAACGACGACGACTGGCTTAGGGCATCGCAGTTCGTATCGTCCCCCCGGTTCATAGATTTTCCGACATCACGCAAGGTTTTGGACTATGATCCTTATGGAGGACGAGTATGTCTGCGATTGGATCCCGCGGGGCAACGTCGGGTGATCGAGATTATCGACTTTGCTCATGCAGATAGGTCTACGGCCGAGGCAAGGAGGGAGACTCGTAGGCCGTGATGAATATTCCGACGCACAAGCAAGGTACAGTGTCGCCCTGTCTGCGTCCCAAATCTGTGTGTACTCGCCAATTGTCGGCACCAAACGGTCTCGTTGTATCAGCTGCCCTGCAACCGCCATCTTTACTTATATGTTCTTCGTCATGGCTGAAGCGCTGAAGTCTTGCTTTTCTTTCACTCTATATCCTGTCACACAGAAGGTTAGTTAGGTTAGGTTAGTTTAGTTCTTATATGTATGTCATGGACAGACATATCTCTGTCCTCAACGTACCTATGATAGTACGACTACCATCCCTATACTGTATATATAAAACTCGGCATTAATATCCGTCGTCTTGCAACATCGAATTGAACATGTCCCGTTTTTCGTCTCTTGCGCTGACTGGCCATCACAAAACATGTATTGACCTTAAGCCTGTTGGGATGGCATAGTAATTGGATGTATCACTGGATGGTGTCTCAGAATCAGACAAGATCTCAATATTGAACGAGGACCGTGACCTCGATCCGCCTAGCTTGCGCCAAGTCCCAATAATTATGCGGGCTTTGCAAGACAGCCCGTCCCCGAAATGCACTATCAATCGAACAGTAAGTTCTGTCGAATTCGCGCCGCGTTCTTCAAGTTGTTCCCCGCTCGGCGCCGCGCGCTACTAGATGTAACGCCACTGCGGCATCATCCAATCCTGACTCGGACCCATACATCACTGGCACACGTTTTGTTCATATCCCTACTAACGATCGTGATCCAACATTGAAGTTACGGCCATTGACTTCAGTTCTCATTATTAAAGGTCAGTAGGCCAACGTTTCACTGCCAGTCCTTTACACTCTAGAATGCGATTCATCGCCATCGCCATAACTATTCTTGCAGTCGCCGGCAGACTGGTTCCTCTGGCCACTGTGAAACCTATACCAAACTTGAACGCAGGTGGCATCGCCATACCGCTCACCAGACACTCTTCCATTCTGAACTCCAACGAACGCATCGATCTAGACACAATCACATCTCATGGAATGTCTGCCCGCCGGGAGTACGTGGAATGTACCATTACATCTAGATTGGTCTGCTCAGGCTTTTTCCAGGAAGATCCTTACTGGCCTGGCCAATTACGAGATGAACACGGGCACCATGCATCCTTTCGCTGTGACACGAAGCGCCGAGTCCGGCCTCGAAAGGCGTGCCGCTAGCCTCTTGCTGGTACATAGTCAACGTGCCCCGGCGGCTTATTGGGATTGGCCTTCCCTTCCGTTTTGAATCTCGATATTGATCCGCTGTTTGAATCGCTTGTCAGACAAAAGAAGCTGATCAATCCGACATTCGCATTGATTGAACTCTCTTCTTCTGAGGCCGAGATGTACGCTGGTGGAGACAACAGTATGTTGTACAATGGCGACATCGCTTATAGTACACGCGTAACAAGCCCTGTGAGTTAAAGTGGTAGGTGGGAGTGGATGTTGCTGATATTGCCGCTCATTAGGGATTCTGGCAGGTATCCATGGACGATGTTCGTGTTAACAGTGACAAAATGCTGGAGATAGTCTCCCCACCATGGCACTAATAAAAGCTCTGATAATGTACCTGTTATCTTTGACATTGGTGCAAACTACATCTTCGGAGATGGGGAACGGGTTTCAGAATTGTACCGACGCCTTGACGCTACCCTCGAGGAAAATACAGGGTTTGGTTACTATTGCCGTGAGTTCCGAATGTATTCGGTAGCTTGTTTTTATCGACAACCTACAGTACCGTGCGACTCTCATGCTTTCCCAACACTGGGCCTTGCCTTCGGTGGCAAGACGTTTAAAATCCCTCCCGAAGTCCTCAGACTTCAGCCAATAGAGAGAGGTTCTCCCAATTGTTTCAGCGCCATCGTTGCCCAGCGCTGCGTATTGGTGAGATTTCATAGCTTATCCTTTCTTGAACCCACTTCAAGTTCTGCGCCGTTTGATGGACTCGGCGTTCTGACTATATGGCCTAGCATTTTGGAACATTGGGACGGCTTTTCTGCAGGACGTATACAGCGTATTCGATTACAGTACTTTATAGGTCGGGTTTGCAGAGCTCGCTTGAATCATCGCGGTTGTTCCCGGTACGCTGTATGTCTTTGAATTTGATCTATTTAAGTAATCATTCTATGAGGAGAGTTCATAGTAAAACATTGGATCCGGGGTAACGTTGACCGACGCCCTTCCAGGGTCGTTAGACCACCGACTACCATAGTGGGCTGTAGCGCGACTCGCTGAGAGGTTGGTGATACGGACGAAGCTGTCGAGCTCAAGATGCAAAGCACCGACAACGCCATCCTTGTTGCGGCGCCGCGGCCCGGCCCGCAGTGCATAAGATCTCTGTCATCCAAATGACCGCTCGTATTTTCTACTTCCCCCATTCCCAACTCTGGTCCTCTACCTCGAATAGCTGGAGCTGAGCTGGCTATAATTTTGTTTATCCAGCGAGGTCCGTGAAGAGCTTGTCCTGCATAACAAGCCTTTTAGCTTGTTCATCACCCATATTGAATGCATTGGAATCAAACGGGCGCACGCTGACAATTACAGTGCTTGCTACTCTTTTTATAATTGTCGGGAGAATTGTGGGACACTGGATTCCTCAGAGTAGGATGCACACATTCCACCTTGTTCACAGTTCTAAAATTCCACAATATTCCCAATTTCACGACGTAGGACATTCCTTATTGGTCTCGGCTCTCGTCTGCCTCTGTGGATACATTGGCACGGGCAAAGTCAAACACCTCGATCAACCTATACTTTGCCACGGGATTCGATCGGAGGCATATCCGCCCCGAATATGGATCATAGTCCAGGATCTTGCGTGAGGTCGGAAATCGCATGATAGAAGGGTAATCCTTAATCACTGTCCTACCAAGTCCCGAGTCGTCGTGATCTCTGAGGTCGTCAGGGTCGCTACCAACGCCACCATTGCCGCGTATGTCGTATTCAACCATATCGATCTCGGTCGAACTTGCGTTGAACGCGTAAAACGCACGACCTGTGCCTTTGATAGAGGGGCGAGGGAACAACGAAATGAAAAACGGGAACGAGCCGAGCAGTCGGAAGGTGATTGAACCGAGCTCGTCACGGTGCGCGTGCCCACGGATTGCACCAAGGCGAAGGACGCCGTACTTTGAAAGAGCGTAGCGAGGACGTGAGGGCTCGAACGCATCCACTCCGATGATTATGAGCACATCTTGCGTGGACGCGTCTACGACGTGGTGAAGGAGTGCTGTATCGGGTATGACAATTCCGGGGATCATACCGCTGTGGGAGGGGCTGAGAGGCTGAGAGGGATGAATGGAACGTGAATAGGGGTCGGTGTGGGGAAGCTCAAATGCCTGAACAACCGTGTAGTACCCATCGGTATTTGTGTAGAACGACCCAGCTAAGAGTACGTGTGTCGAGGTCGAAATGGTCGTAGGTCCGGCGATGTCCTCGATGGCCGTCAAATTTGAAATCTTTGTGATTGAAGTCAGCTCTGTGCAGAACCGAACGTGTGAACTGGCGAGTCTACCTCGGGTGTGTCCCACATTTGGGTACAGGAAGGAAGGGGGAAGCATGTGCGTGTATGCACGTCCAAGGCGACAAGGTGAGGAGCGATCCGGGAACCAAGGACTGGCACTCCACCTCGAATAACAAGAATACGAGGACCAAGGTCGACGAGGTCGATGAAAAATGTTCTGTGTTCGAATTGGTAAAGAAGGTCCAGAGTCAGTTCGGATGGCTCGGCTACTTCCAGTGAATAAATCGAACTAGGAGATGCCGTGAGTTGCATGTCTCAGTCACGCCAAGTGGCCAAACGTACGTGGTTGGAAAGCCTGTCTGTGTTACCTCGTTCACGACTGCGCATGCAAAAGGCCGACCTTCGACATCAATGGCAGAAACGCAATGAAATGACCGTAAGGTTGTGTCTGTTGGTCTGTAAACGATGCTCGCCCCCGAGTTGCTATCAAGAGCATCCAGGTCCAAGTCGTAACAACGTACTTCCTCTTTGAAAGCAACGAGGAGGAAATGACCAAATACCAAGCTGGCGCCAAGATCCACGCCTGTGTATCGAATTTCTCTTACTTTGCATGCCAGGGATTCCTTGGGCGCAGCAGAACCATAGCGGCACAGATTCCTATCCACGCGGAAACCGAGGACGAGTGCATTTTCCAGATAACGTACGGACTGAGACGAGAAGGGGCCAGGAGGACGAATGAACCGGGCTCCGCGGTAAGCGTCGCTCCATACGTCCCTGGAGTGGCCAAGAGCATTCATATGTCGAGAAACCTAAAGAAAAAAATGTATGTATAAGCACGCAGAACAAGTAGTTGGAGCTTCATGTACCCTGCGTATCCGTATGATATCTGGGATATCGAGGTGACTAAATATGCCATGCAAGATTTCCAGCGGGAGCTGGTCTAGCGTGATCTTTGCGGAATCTGACATGTTGTCGCTCGGCTATGGACTGTCAGGTGCTGTCTGCTGGTGCAACATACAGTAATGCTCACCGATGAGGGGTGCCAGTTGATTCCTAGTACCAGTCACAGGGATTGGTTGGACCTGATGGTAGCTAGCGAGCAGAGCGAACTGACGGTCCGATGTAGACCTGGTAGAAGGCCTCGCTCAAACGACACAGACAGTGTCGAGCGAGTGTCTGGGAAAAGCCAGTGTTGGTTGTCGTGCTATTTATCGGCCCGGGACTTCAAGCGGTCCGCGAAGCCGGCGACCAAACGTGAGCATAATTGCACAGCCTTAACAGTTGCAAGTCCTCATAACTTGAATATGATTCGATTCACAGTGTGAGTTATGACATCTACTAAGCATGATAGAGCCTCTGACAGATATCTGGAAGGAAACACTAGAGCAGTCTTCAAGTCACCCAGTTCCGTTTGCGCCGCGTTCTCACTCGGGGCCCGCGAGTCGCGGATATCATGAGACCGTCATCCAACTACCATCAGGTTTACCGGGTGGAGTTTCTGGCACCAACAACGCCATCGTCCGATGGAGATATAGTGTCTTGCCACTCGACGCTCAAAGGTATAAAAAGGAAGAGGGGCTCGGAGGCTCTTATGTAATACCCCATATTTACTAATATGGTAACAAGTTCCTACGGACACGTTTGCAGGAAAACGGTGCGAAACTTTCAGCTGACAAGAGCTACAACCAGAGTGACCGCGTGCGAGCGACTGACGTCGAGAGCTGAAGGTGGTCAGCGCACACGACGACGAATCTTACCACCTGTCAGAGACACCTTCAAATTGCAGAATCGAAAAAATTGATAGTAAAGATGAATGCGAATACATTAATTGACGCAGGAGAGAAAGACAAAAACTATGATATTATTGCAACTCTGCAAATCCGACTCGGGGGTTGTCACCGAAATCATACGTAGTATAGTAGCTCTGGAGGAAAGGGTTCCCGATTATCCATAACGCTGGTCATGGATAGAGGGATTTGGTGATCAAAACACATGAATGTTGGATAGTAGAACGCCTCACGCACCTGAATCTCCACGGACAATGCTGCTAAAACACATGTCCGAACCCGGAAAGACCCTCCCAAGTTTGAGGAGTCTAGGAGGGATTTGAAACGACTTGCCGTCAAAGCCAAAGCTGATGGCCGGGAATGAATTGCATGGAACTACAAGGTGTTAGCACGAGCTGCACGACTAAACTGCGAAACCCAGTTGACACTTACAGGCATAGAATCTTTCACCTATATACGTACCACCAAGGGCACTGTACATGACGGCAACTCGAGTCGGATCACCAACTATATAATCGCAACCAGTGTCGATGATGGCGGGTACCTTGGTCCTGTAACTGGGATGTACCTCGGCCAATTTCCCCATGTTGTCTTGAATGCTCCCTATTTCTATTTGCCAGAATCCCTGCCAGATGGTTAATATCAGTGGAATCATTTACATCCAGCTGAGGTTGCATCTCACCGGCGTGGTCACATAGGCATACGCAAATTCACCTCTATAATGGTCGGGGTTAACTCCACCGATGTACAACTCGCCTCCATCAGGGGCAAGCAAGAGTGAAAATACCGGCTCGGTGACCTCGTCGTAGACGAGCGTCGCTAACAGTGGCTTAGAAGCAATCGGGAAGGTCGAGATAGACTGGAAGGCCAGTCCCAACTGGCCGTCTGGAGCCCACTCATCGCCGTCCCGGAATGGACTATGATAAGATGATGCAGCACCAAAGGTCTGTTCGTCCGCCTGCTAGACAGTCAGAAGTGATTTCATAAATGATATGGATATGTGATACATACAGTGAAGCCAGATATGGTGGCATTGTCCACATACAGTATACCTGAGACACTGAATCCGTCGCTATACTGCATGTTGAATTCCTTGGGTTGTCCATTGACTACCGTTCTATAGCGGGAAGTGCTTGACGCATCTGGGTCCCAGGGAGTGTGACCCACGCAAGTACTAGTACAGTGGGTAGATTTCACGAACAAATCGCTGCTCCAAAATTGAACAAGCAAGCCAGTGGGTATGCTCGACAAGAAGTACTTACCAATTCCCTGTGACGACCTCGACTTCAGGACGATTGAGATCAGTATAAGTGCATGTCAGGAGCGTGAAGAGAAAACTCGTACCAATCAAGGTCTTGGGGGGAGTACCGATCGAAAGCTTGCCAAGCCAGATCTCATGCTGGTCACGTATCAAAGGGATGCCAGCCCCACGCTCTCGTATCCCATTGTCATTCCGAACAGCATAAGGGTGGGTCGTTCCCATGTTCTTCTCATAATTGTCGAAGCCACGAAGAATCTTGCTGAAAAGATCCCTGAGCGAGAGCGAACGCAATGTCACCGTTCACGTAACCTACGCGTTGACTGATGCGATGTGAGTTTTGACTTGGAGTACATCAACACCAGCACTGTTCTCTGGGTTCGGGAAGGGAGCGCGTTTAGTGAGTTGTATGGCAATGCCATTGCTTCTGACCACCGGCTTGGGTACTGCAGCGGCAAAAACAGCCAGTGGAAAGATGACTGTGGGTAACGAAAAGCGCATCATTCTACTTACTAGGAAATGATGATCAATTGATCAAATCCTTTATGAGGATGTGGAAGCGCCGGCAAAAACCTTGCTTGTCACATCGACATACTTTGGTTGTCATGTGAAAACTTACTGTGCTCAGATCGGTCGACGTATGTTTTGATGTGTGAGCAGATGTACGCAATCAGTAGAGATAGTATGTAAGAAACGAGCACGACACGAGACTGAAATCAAAGAGTTTTGTCATGTCATAAGCATATTCAGGTATGTGCCATCGGCTGCCCGAATATGGATATGTTACCGAATGTCCTATGTCGAGCGCCATCTGGTGATGCATCATTGTATGTCGTCCCGTCATTAGAATTCCCACTTCAGAACTCACCCGCGCCGTTCATTCCCTCATACTCGGCCCCCTCACCATCCACTTCTGGGTAGGTCTCTCATGTTGAGGGTATGACACCCCTACCCGCACCCACACCCGCACTACGGGTATGCGACCCAAAAGATCACGAGGGCGGCGTGCAGGAGCGACTGTATAATGCGCCCGATCGCGCCCGATGTGTGATCGCTTCTGCACGCTGCCAGGGGGACAGGGATGGGGACAATGGAGCTAGGGACAGTGGGGTGGGCACATGTCGTCGTACCATCGTCGTGTCTGCGTCTTGGGATGAGCATGAGGGAGGGCGAGGGCGAGAAGCGGAGGAGAAGGGCGAGGGCGCAGGCAATCACGAGTAGCAGCGACTATGCAGCGCACACGATCGTGCGCGTTGCGTGATCGCTTCTGCACGCTGGGGGACGGGGACGGGAATGGAGACAGACAGGGCGATGATATCATCGCCGTGAGATGGGGAGGGGGTGGGAAGGCTCATCGATGTTGTTATCGTTGTGTCGTTGTGGAACGGAAACGGCGAGGAGGGAAGACAGGGCGACGGCGACCGTTGTTGTTGGGTGAGAGTGAGGGCGGCCCGCGGGGTGGTCAGCGTCGTGTCGTTGTCGTGTGATGTCGTCTTGTCGTTTTCGTTTTCGTCTCATTGTCATTCCCTTCGTCGTCGCGTCGTTCGTCTCCCTGCCGTGGGGTCCTCGTCGACGTGTCGTCTTCGTCGTCCTCTCTAGGGTTTGCACGAATAAGGATACCGTGGGTCTCAACGGCAGTCCAACCGCGTGGTGCGTCGTCGTTGTCGTCCCGTCGCGGCATTTGTCGCGTCGTCATCGTGTCGCAGTGCGTCAAGCTTTTGATGAGTCGGCTCAATGAGGCAGTTGCGCACAGGGTTCCACCTTCCCACGATCAATGCGACCTTGCCAAGCAAGTTGAGCAATGAGCAGATCACATTGTTTCGGTCAACGATTGATGATGTGAACGGGGCATCATTGATTCATGTCGGTTGTTCTCCTACTTGATCAGTGCCAGCCATCTAGCGGAAATGAACTCAAATAGCTCCGAAGTGCTCCATCATCCATGCGATTTTGACCCAGTGACCGTGACGAATACCTCCACCTCTTCAGGTCAAGTTGAACTTGTCCCCGAGGCACGGCAGATGTCTGTACGCTATCGAAGACGAAACACAGACGAGTTTCACCCTCTACTGTGTATCTACGGGTGGTTCAGGGTTTCGTAGACACCGCCGATTTTCTCTTTCATCCACTCCAATCCATGCTGGAGCACGTTGCGGGCACGGGGCTAGTTGTGATCATACGTGGTACAATGGAGGATATTGTTGTTGTAAAACACACTGGCAGTTTCGCCGGCTGTTTGAGAGGACCAGTCAGACCTTGGCTCTCCTCCGGTTGATCAGTTATTTGTGGGCCGCGACGTGTAGGTCGGCGATCTCTCAGGCTAGGGCCCGGGGTATGCATTGGGGGTACCCGAGGACGGCTGACCTGGGTGGACGGGACGACTCAGTTCAAACTTCCCTCCCTTCTATTTACATCCGGGATGATGAGGCTTGATCTTGTTTATTATCAGACTTGCTACGTTATATCTCAGGCTGCAGTCCATATGCGACAAAGACTCCCTTGTATGTGTGCATGGACGAGCTACGTTGTATATTCGCGAGTTCGATCTATGTATTGAGTCGGTAAAAAAAATATCAGAGTCAGGCTGGTACTACTACTGTGGGGCAAAAGTTCGTCCCCGATCAATTATTGTGATCTCAGCGGTCAGTTGATCTCTGGAGTGTTGGCAATGGTTACTAACGTGTTTTTGACAGGCAGTGCCTCTCTTCTTTGTCTGGCCGGGACGGAGCAACTCGGTGCTTCTCGTGCAAAGGGTGGGACAAGTGTATGCCCTGTATGCGGAACGAAGACTGCTGATATCCGTTCGCATATGGGTGTTCATATCCTGCGAGTCATGCGTGGGGTGTCTGAGCCTAAAGAGCCGATTGAACGCATCACAGGATCCTTACCATGTGGATTCTGTGGTCACACCGGAGAACCAAGCTGCACCGTTACCATGCGAGAATTTTCCAAGTCAATCCACATCACTGAATTTGAAAGCTTGAGATAACATGATATAAGGTAATTATAAGCCCTATATTTGCAACAATTTCAATAATCATTATTATCAGAAAGGTAATCCTATATACAGAAATACATAGGTCAGTGCTTATTGATAACAACTAGAAAAATGATCTTTAACTATCATGAGAGCCAATTCATAATATGAATTGAAATTTATAACCATAATTGAATTTGATTACTTTACGATGGAATGCTGCCACTATATTTTAGTCTTTGCACATATTATACCATTTGTTAATCATATAATATACTGATACAAAGTTTCTTGAAAGCTTGCAAGCATTCTGAAGGTCTATCATTGTTATTTGAGATAGAAATCTCTCTAAAATAAAATAATGAATATGTAGATGTTGCATGTATTCTATTATTATTATTATTATAAAATCCAATCATGATATTGTGGTCATTATTCATACTTTGCCATTTGATGAGAATGCACTATTAAGGACAATGTGTTTACCAATTGCTTATAATTTTCCACAAGTTCATGATAAATAACATTCATTGTTTTCTGTGGCAATCTATAATGGATCATCAACCATATGATATGGTGACAGGAAAAACAATGTGATTATCAATTTCTCACAATTTGCTGAAGGTTATAAAACACTGTCATTGTTATTTGTAATAGCACTCTGCATAAAATGAACTAATACATATATAAATAGTGCATGTGTCTAATTCTATTGTAGCAATGGAATGCAATTGCTACATTCTGATCTTTCCTTGTATCATTTAATCTGACAGAAGTATGGCATTTGTCACATTTCTGGATGATGATGTGAAAGTCATAGAAGTGGTCAAATCATTGATGATCTTTATAATAATTAGATTGGTTGCCAATCCATCCATAATTGCTAGGCAATGAAAGGTGGTATGCAATACATAGAATCTTCCATAGACTTTTCAGGAGCTTGAAATTCTTATCACAAAATCATCTTGTAAAAACACTATTTCTACAAATCACAATATCTGAAGAAATTTGACCAGATTCCACACGATGAAACGGATGGTTTCCTGTCTGGAAGTCTCTTCCCATCCTCCCCCGTCATCATTGCTGTTGCAATTCCGCCGTGTCATCGTGATGGTCACTGTACCGCGGTGTCACTCATGCCACCAATCGCGTCGTCTCCTCGTCGCCGTGTTGCTGATGTCCGACTCGGAGTTGTGCCGTCTCCCCGTCCTCCCCGTCTCGCTATGACCCGTCATCATCCGAGTCGTTGTCGCGGTCCAAATCAGCGGTGTCGCAGAGCCAGAACAGGGCCGCGACGATTCCATAGCCTGTTGCAGTGATGATTGCGCCGGCGAGCCAGGCTTCTTCGGCGAATCAGCCGCGATGTCGCTGACGCCGTGCCGTCTCCCCGTCCTCGCCG